>JAJKFJ010023561.1:0-179214 GCA_027382625.1 Tetmemena sp. SeJ-2015 | reverse complement strand
ACCTTTTCACAATCAGCGATCTTCCTTCATCTGTAAATGTCATTATTAAATTATCTAACTATCTCTAAATCTCCCTATCGAGTTTTATTCTGCCAGATCCCCATAATTCTACCGAGCGAGTCGGTTTTTAGCTATCTATACTTTAAATTATCTCCAACCAGGTTTGAATTCGTCTGGACAGTGCAAAGTTGAAATCACAGACAAGCACTTTATAGCCCAGCGATCCAATCTTAAAAATGTCAATGTCAATCTTGAAATATTAGCTCACTCTATATTTATCTAGCAAGTAAATATTTTAGCTACTCACTGTATTTCTTACCGAACTCGTCATAATTTTGCTAACTCTACTCTAAATTATCATCTCCTCTAAAACTAAGGTCTCACTTGATTTTCAGCTATCGGGGTCCAGAATTTCTAGAGCTTTGGGTAGAGACTTTTTGACCTTTGCTGATTGTAATTAATTTTAATTTTGACTATCACCCTGATTCTTACAATATTTAAATTGACTGAAGAGGTTATTCGTGTAAACTAGTTTTTACTCCCATCCTTTCATTGAGAGCTCTCTCTTATGATAGTAGTAGTAATAGTAGTATAAATTCTATATATTCTTTCAGGATTTGCAAAGATTTAAAGATGGAAAGATAATGATATTCATTTCAATTTAAATAATAGTTTTCAAAATAATTAGTTAAAAATGGCTTTGAAAAATGAAGGAAGGCTGACTAAATCTTAAATTAATGTTTTATATTACGTTACTTCTAATTAGCTATCGATTTTATGATACTCATGATACCATAAAAACTTAATAAAACTGAAATAAAATCCTCCTATTTAAGTATTAAACTCCAATTATTCTCCGCCCTACTAAAAAGATTTGATAAATTGTGCAAATATTTATTTACTGCTAGAAAAGTTTAAGTAAAAATTAACTTTTATCTTCCAATTTAATACATGGTTGGAGAAATTGTTTTAAAATAGGATTACTTTTTCTTTGAAATGTAGATAAAAAAAACATTAATTTCGTTTTAGTTCTTGACTAGTTCTTTTTTACCAATTGATACAACTTTTGAGCTATCTAAAATTGACCTATTTATGTATATTTATGAATGATATAATTATAGTAGTGGAATAACGATTTAGAGCTAAAGAATAAGATTCAGATTGGAAAATGAATGCTTTAATTTATTTTATGTACAGTTTGATATTCATACCTTAACTAAAAATTTTATACTAGGTAATTCTAATCAAAATAATGAAATAAAAAATATTTCTCTTAAATGAAAATGATTAATAAATTTTTTTGCCAAATTAAAAATTTTATAGGTATAAAAAAAATTAAAATACTGAAAGAAAAAATTTTTAAAATTTTTAAATTTTTACTTAATCATTTAAATTAATTTTTCCCCCCAGGTTAAAATGGATAGAAAAAATTAATTAAGGAAATTTTTTTAAATTATATAATCGATAGTTATAAATTATTAGGTTTTATATTTATAATTATTTTAAACTAATAATTAGAATAATTCAAAGCCTCTTGGCAATCCTTGATAAATATAATTAGATAATCTTTGATTCTTAGTTTTACTTAATTTATAACTTCAGAAGAAGAATTGGAGTCTTTCATAATTTGATTCACTCTTTGATATTTCCTTGATAAATCATAATAAAATAAAGACAAATATTGATCAAAATTTATTCTATTAAATAGTTCATAAAGCATGTAATAAAATGTAAGCTGAAAACTCCTAGATTAAAGTAAATTATAACCCTTTTTTTAATTAGATTAAAAAATTGCTATTAATCCATGATTAATTATTATTCCACAAAAGATTATTGCAACACTAATTTGAACTAAATTGTTGCATCTCAGCCAAACTGAGATCAAAAATAAAATATTAATTTTAGATTTATTCAAATTAGCTTTACTAGAATTCTATTCCATCCTCTCAACTTATAATTTTATAAGTGATTGGTTCCATTTATATAAAAGATTACAATTATATTAATAGATGTTGTTACACACTTGAATTAATGTTATGGATATTATAAACTGGGTGAGGATTCTGCGATTAGACAATTGATTAATTAGTGGTTATTTATTTATTAAGAGTGGGTGGTGATTCATTGATCTCAGCGTATTCTCCTATCGAACTTTTTCAAACTACATAGAATAATCATGATGAAATAAATTAGACTTAGGATTTTCGACCAAATCATGTCCGGGGGCTAGTGCAAGTTTTATCGGTTTGACAAAGACCTGAAAGAGCAGAGATTTGTCCAAATTGTTCCAATCTTCCTCTTCTTCGTTCGCCTGCTCATCTGGCTTCAAGTACCTAAATAGATAGTAGCATTATAATGAATAGTTTCATCAATCTAAATATTAATCTAAGCCTTCCATAGTTGAAGATGTATTTTTCCTTTCGATGCAAGTCTAACCAAAAAATGATTTATATGCGTTATAATGAATGAGAGTCTAATATTGGTAAGTGTCTTAAGGTTTCAAAAAGAGAGGAGATTTATTGTAGCCGCCCGGACCTCCAGCTTCCACTGAAGATTGATCATTGTAAATCCTCCAATGGCGCGATATCAGCTTTAAATCTACAAATGAGAATATTATGTGCTTGCAAGGCCTGAAGGTTTCTTGACCTGTTATAGATTCAACAGAGATAACAACAGTATTTACTCAGTTACTTTTTATTGGAATATTTTAAAAAGATTCGATGTTGGTAGACGAAGTTTAATAACCAAATTTATTGATGTATATATATGTAAGTAATATTTAGGGGCATCAGGGAAGAGTTCTTGGGAAAATTTGGAAAATTAGTGAACATACCAAGCTTGAGCTTCTACCTTAATTCCTTTCGTCACAGTTACGCTCCCCTAATATTCCAAAGGATTCGATCTAAATACGCTAATCAATTTCAAACAAATGATGTTGAATCAATAGCATTTAATTAATCTCTCCATCTTAAACTGAGAGGGAGTTTTTCTTAAGAAGTTCATAGTATAGATAAATTATTCATAATTCCATTTTGCAAAAAAGATGATAAATATATTTAATCAATCGCTGATTTAATCCTATTATTATCTAATTTTCAAGGTTTAATGAACTTCCTAAAGAGCATTTTATTTTTTTAAAGACACCAATAGTGATTCAACTTATGACTTGAGATCTCTTGTTAATTTTGCAATATTTAGTCAAATAAACTTCTGGAGAAGGCTCAACGTAAAGAACTGTTGAAGAATCTACTCCCTAGATTGAGTACATTGAGTTGTGACCCTTTCCAAAGAATTAAATGAGTAAATACAAAACAGATATCCCAAGACGTTGTTGTTGTCGATAAAGGTAATTTGTTTGTATTTGCTCGTATGTGTGAAGGGAATTGCATCTATTCCGCACTTAGACTCATCAGAAAAAATTAAATTGGAGCAAGTAGACTGAATAGTTTGCTTCAGTTTTTAAATTGAGGAGGGTGTGAGAAGTACCTGCTGTAAGTTGTGATTTGGGATGCTCACACTCCACAGTTTAAAGAAAGGACAGTGCTCTACTTCTGCGTCAGGATTGCTAAACATTTATACAACAGCATACATAATAGACATTTGATGAGGGTCAATGTCCCCGAAGTTTTTATAGAAGCACTCTATCTAGCATAATAAACTATTATCTCAATGAAATGAAGTTAATTTATCTGGAAGGTCATGTTTTTAATATTTCTCTGGAAGAGCTTTGGAGCATTTCTATTATTAAAGTCCCTTAGAAATCCTTAAATGCGATCTCTTATAATAAATGAATGAATCCATACTGCTATTTCTCTCTAAGTTGGTTAGTTTGGTCAATGATTCCTCGAATTAGCGCACGGAACAGTTTGTACTTGTCAAAACTGCGCTTGAAATATTTTAAGTAGGACTCATTTTCCTCTTTCTTATGGTCAGAATACTCGAGCCTTAAAAACTCAGTCTTATAATTTTTGCTATAATAGTTTTTTTGAAAAATAGTCGTGAACAATATTTTCCAGATGTAGTCTTGACCCCTTTCTGAAAAGTAGTAGTGGTGCTATTTGTTTAGGAGGGGCAATAATTTGAACACTTCCTGGAAATCAAAGTATAGTATGAATGAATGTAATAAATCAAAGTAAGAGATGAGAACTGTAATAAGATGTCTGTTAAAAGTCTCTGAGAGGAGGTCCTTGTTATTTCTTTAGGGAGGTCTTCCCTCTAATTACAATATAGAAATATTATCATAATAATTATTCAAAGCTTGCCATGATAATATTATTTAGTTGCTGAAGAGATTAATTCAAGAAAGTTTAATTATAGAGATAAAAGATTCAATAAGAAGAAGAAGCTTAAATAAATTAAACTTAAAATAATTACAGTCTCAAAAATTCAAAATTCTAGGAATTAATCGAAAGCAAAAAATAAAATAATATTAAATTTGAGAAATGCAAAGATTAACTCTTTTATGTAAAGAAAGAAAAGGATTTCTGGTGTATATTCTTAATTATGAAGCATCAAATATGCTAATTAAATTTATAAATGTTGATTTTAAAAAGATTTTGCTGTATATTAATTATAGTTCGTAAATTTATCGTGCTGCCTCGATACTCCTGCTTTTTTATTAATTATAATTAAAGACACTTGTTAAGTAACAATATTTAGAATCTATTAAATCTTAAGTATTTTAATCCCTCCTCTTTGATTGATAAAATAATAATGGTGAAAGTGTAAAAAGACTATTTCAAAGATACTTTTAGTTTGAGAATAATCACACATGCGAATTTATTTAATAGTAATGTGTGTAGTGATAATCTATTTTATTATTAATTTTTTATAATATAATAATATAGTGAATAAAGCCTAGTCGATTAGGGAATAAAGTGCAAGTGCTTCAGAATTAATGCTCCGACTCACTTTAGACTGAAATTTTATTTGACTTCATTTAGTTCAGAATAAGGAAATTTAACTATACTTTTGAAATTACTCATTTAATATGCTTTATATTTTGGAAAATAAATTTTAGCAAAGATAATTTATCGCAATTATATATTTTATATGAAATTATAATAAATTTTATATTTAGATTGCACTTCTATTTTGAGAACATCTGTATCTATTTATAGCCTTTTGGGAGGGACAGAAATTTAAGTTATGGATAAGTCTAAATTTTGATGTTGAATCTTTTCTTTAAAAGTGATTCCAGTACTAGTTTGGACTGTTTCGAGCTTTGAATCATCCAAGAAATTTTCGTGATTTCTGGATTTTCAAACTTTACTAAAATGAAATAGGCCAATGAGCTATAAGTCTAAAATTTGTAAAAACAAATTTTAGTTTAATCTCTCTGCAATTGTTAACTAGATTTTACTTTATCTTAATTGCTTTGAAATTGAAGGTGGGAAATTCTAAGTTAGTGTTCTAGAATAGAACCTTAGAAGGTTAGTCTTGTTTTTTAATTGAGAGACTTTTAAAAGGTTTTTTAACCTATTTATTATTTAAAATATCTCCTTTTTTGTTAAATTGAATTCTAATAATATTTATTTTCTATTGTTGTTAGAACATAAAAATTTCTAATTTAAAGTAAATTTAAATGTGAAGGGTTATATTTTAAGATCCTTCAGAGGAACAAAAGAGAGAATTAGTATCAATATTATTATGCCGTTCAAAAAAATTTAATCTATCTTTCTTTAAAAATTCACAATTTTAAAATAATATACAATAAAATGTTTCTAAAAATAAAATTAAATAGAATAGAGAGAGAGAGTAAATTCCTCAAATAACCACTCATATGGTCTCAAATCAAAGTCTACTTTTTAATTTCTTTAAAATATGTCTTAACCCCTATTATCCATTCACATTCATCTAATAGATTTTGATTTAACATTTCAAAGACTAAAATTAATTTATTTTTATAAAACGATTACGATATTAGAATGAATTTATATAAAATAAAGGTGATAAATAAATTCATTTCCAAGATATCTGATTCTACAAATATCTATTTTCTCAAGTAAATATTGAGAGCATAGAAAGAAGTAAGTAATTTATTTTCAATATTCATGATTTTTTTTATTAAAAAGAGTGACCTATTTTTAAAAGGACTGATTTCAAATTGGAATCAATAGAGTTGAACTAGGCTGCATATAGCTGGCCCATATGCTTCACTCAATACTCAATAGTATGTAGCCACGTGTGTTTATAATCTTAATAGCATGTGACGCTGCCTTTCTTTGTTTATATAACTCGTGTCCATTGGGCAATTATAGATTAGTTCTATGAACATGCGCTGTGGATAGACGCTTAACTTTAAAAGACATATAAAAAATTTGGGAATTAGAGTTTTATTAAAAAGAAATTTAAATCACAATGCTTAAAAAAATGGTTTTATGATCTAAGAACATTTTCTGAAAAAAATCTTGTGTGTTCTAATTTCATCTACAATAACTTTCAGCGCGAGAATCTCAAAATTATCCAAAAATTTTATTATAAAATCAATCCTGTTGTGCAGAATAAATGCATATGTTATTTTGTGAGAATGGATGAGGACATCATTTATATAAAGATAAAGTACACAGTGGATGACTTTCGCGATAGGTACTTACAAAATATGATACTCTGATTGAATATAGGATACGAAGGTGGGCCTTGATTTGATTGATGGTTTGTATGTAGCACACTGAGCTGAATGATGAAAAAGTATTAATGGATGCCAGTGGTTTCCATATTGAATACACTAAATGGCTGCATGTAGGTGCAGGTGCTTTCCACAATTATAGATTCAGTTTATCGGCTACTGAACTGAGTGAAGTCTGGATAGGGTTTCGCCTTGTAAAAATTTTCCACTTCTCCTGCATCTTCTAAATATATATTAATATCTTAAGAGTTTTATCGATTTTAGTGGTGCAGAAAATAAAACTATATGTAAAATATTGATCTAAAATTTCATAGTTGTGCAAATTAATTATTTGTGAGCATCATGGCAAAACGCATCAGAGGCTAATTTAACTCAACAATAAGAAAGTGATATTAATTTATGATGGTGATCAGCAAGGAAAGATAGAATATTTTTAGCAACGAGATGAACGAATGATCTATCTGGTCCACCTGTTGAGATTAAGGTCCCTGCTCCGAACTGATACGTAAACTAAATTAGAAACCTAATACTAAATGAAAAATTAAAATATGGTTTATCATAGGCATCTAATAGGATTGAGTGCTTGAAGTTCTGAGTATAAATAATTTAAAAAAATATGTATGCATGAAGAGGATGAATTTGATGCCAATTATCTGAAATATGAACTGCTGATAGAGATAGAAGGAAGTTGGTGAGTGCATCAAGAGGTTGAGCTCGTAGTTCTGAAACTTAGTGGTGATCAACTTGAAGTTTTTAAATTTATCATACTGCAAGCCATTGTCGAATACCTTCAAAAATAATAATGAGATTACCATAATTTACCTCATCTATATTTTCTATGTTTGCATGTTCCTAGAGGCATTTATGGAAACATTCCCATTAAAATGCAATTCTTTCTTACCGTTGAAAGTACTAGTGAGTCTTTCTGTCTTTGAAGCTTTTACAATAACCAGGTTAGCGTTTACTTGGGTCTGTAGTTTTTTAGTTTGTCAGTTCAACAATTTTGTACCAGTGGAATCTAATGGCTTTGAAGGTTAGGAAAGACCTTTTAAAGTAGTCAAACTTCAATTTTTCTAAATGCTTATAATTAAGTAGAGATACCAGGATTCGCCCTCCTCTTTAACATTATCAGGGTACTCCGAGTGAAGGAATTTTCAAAATTTAATAAGTAAATGAGATTGGTGAATTCGTAGGTGAAGTAAGTCTTCCAAATATAGTCTGAATTCTATATGAAAACAAGGCATATTTCTCGACAAATGAGGGGGACTCCATTCATGAAATCATCTACGTCCAGAAATGTTAAAATAGTTGTTAGAGTATTTTTGTCTAGGCTCCCAAATTTACTACCTTCTTTTTATTCGCTTATCATATTCACAAATGCAAAAATAATCAGCTATACTAGAGAATTTAATAGATAACTTTTTAAAATACATGCTCATTCTTGCTCAAATCTAAGGAAAGAAGAGATATATTCATATATAATTCGTTAATAATTTAAACAATGGTGTCGTCCTCGACCATTCCTTCCCCATCTTCAAAAAAAAACGCAAAAATTTAAGATTAGCACGGGAGATCGACCCAGCCGGTTTGGCCACGGTGACTCCAGCCTACGCAGCGGCACTCAGCCGTCCCCCACCACCAACCTCCAGGTCGTCGGCGACTCGGCTCTCTCACTGACCTTGGGTGAGGTCTCTCGGACTTGCCGAGGTGAGAGCTAAAGATGGCCGAGGCCTGAGCGCAGCCCCTCGCACGACCTGGAGGTTGGTGGTGGGGGCGTGAGTCCGCTGCGTAGCTGTCACCGTGGCCAAACCGGCTGGGTCGATCTCCCGTGCTAATCTTAAATTTTTGCGTTTTTTTTGAAGATGGGGAAGGAATGTCGAGGACGACCCATTGTTTAAATTATTAACGAATTATATATGAATATATCTCTTCTTTCCTTAGATTTGAGCAAGAATGAGCATGTATTTTAAAAAGTTATCTATTAAATTCTCTAGTATAATAAATTATTAAGATGCTAATTTATTTAACAATAGAGTTCATATTGTTTATATAAGATGTTAAAACTCTACTTTATATTGTTTTAGTAAGGGATCAATCAGCTTTTCTATTAGATTATTAAAATCTTTATTTAGTTTGATACTCTTAGATAGGAAGAGTAAAAAAAGTCAATTGATTGAACACTTAAAATTTACATTTACAAAGCTCTTTAAGTTACAAGAAGTGTTTATATTGGAATTAGTTAAAACTTATTTGGATGATTTTGCTTGTGAGAGGTAGTCAGTTTTGCCACATTGGCTATGCTTCTTGTTGATTATTCTCTTGCTAATTATTCTCTTGATCATTAATCTGTTAATTATTCTGCTGATTTTGTTGGTTAAGCTGATTTTAGCGGTTTTTGAACAGTACGTTATCAATTAACTTCCATTTCGATTCCATGCACAGAATCATTGGCCTAGTTCTTATAGAAAAGCTACTATCTTTTAAACATATTCAGACACAATACGAAAATGAATAAGTGTATCCTTATTAGGGCCCTCAAGAAATACAAAATCGGCTTAGGCTACGTATTTAGTTCCCATTTAGTGGCAAAGAATTAATTCCTGCTAGATGTAAATTTGAACGATCAAGTTTAATAAAGCGAAATGGTTATAATTATTTACATCTGCCAGTTCTCGTCAATGACTGGTGCATCTGCGATTATCTATTCACTTGGGCATATTCTTGGAAGCATTTGCCCTTCTTCTTGAACGAACAATTAACTCATTATTAAAATAGTAGTAATATTGTTGAAGCAATTAGAAATTCTAGAAATCATTAAACACCAAAGATCTTACAATCAACTAGCACTTATTCAAAAAGATGATTTATAGCGCAAATAAGATAATTAAAGATGTCTGGAATTGCATAGATCCTAATCTCTGCAATAAAATACAATTAGGGGACTCCAAATGCTTAAACATCATATAGACTCTCTTAGAAAGAAAAATGAGAAGTCATTTCGAAAGCAACACCGTTTACTATTTCACAAGTACCTCTGTGCTGCTCTGGGTCCATTACTGTATTTTTGAAACCTTCTATTCTTCCATTCAATTATTTTCGATATTTTACCATTTAGATTTAGAGATATTTGGATAATTTACTGTAAAATAATAGGCACTAAAGTTAGTAAATAAGTCATTAATTTATAAAGTGGATAAAATTACCTTGACTAATCAGCAATTACAGACAAGCAATGATCATGAATTAATAAGCAAGCGAGATTTTAGGGTATCTTTTGACTTTTCTCATATTTTTGCAAATATAAGACGTTTAAAATGGCTTAAACCTAATGCCTATTTCTGGCTTCATGTTTTAAAATATAATCCTATCTCCATAATTGCTATTACTTTTGAGAGGAGAAAGATTTTTCCTTTTAGGACTTCAAGGTGAAGGCCTTACAATTATTGACATATTCTGACAGATAATTATACTTTATTGAATATAATTACTAAGCCCGTGATTTAATTTATGCTCTAAAGGGTTCCTTAATTCTTAATGATAATAGATTTTGAATAAATGAGATTGCCCGTGAAAAACATGTTGTACTTTAGACCGAGGTATACATAGTTCAGAAGAGAAAATATTTCTGATTAAAAAAATAATTTATTTGTCTTTTTAAATAAAATTTATCTGAATCTTAGTAGAGGACTTTGCTTCTATCTCTGGAACCCCAGCCTATTACAGCTCCTATTCCCATTCCAAATGAGTTATCATAATCTACTAAGATCACACTCTTCTAGTTAAATAAAAAATAAAATTAGCTCTCGGTGTGAAAGATTGGGCATACGTCAAAGTCGAATGCTTAAATAAATGATTATTAAATTGTCATAGCTTCCTTAATTTGTTTGCGAGCGATATAGATGAAAAGAGGACTCAAAAGTACAAAGTTTGTTTCTTAATCTCTAAATCTAGCAATAAAAATATATCAATTCTTTTCTGAAATTATATAGATTTATCAAAAGTTTTCTTTTTTACCTTTATCATATCATATTTCGCCTCATAAATAATTTTAAACCTAACATAATAATTAAGCATTTAAATTAAATTTATGATGTTAATTATCTAGCCCACACTAATCTAAAGTTTTTGAGTACTTCATATTGGTTATGACTATTTTAATAGAATTCCTCCTCTGTAGTTATGAGTGCCTCATCCTTGTAATTTTTATAGAGGCACTCAAATTGAAAGGTAAGCATGTGTGACAACTCAATTTTGATTCTTCTATTTTTAAGCAAGGATGTTAAACTCTTTGAGAAGTTTGTGGAGTCTTCTGTCGAAATAGCTTTGTACATAGCCGGGTTGTTTGAATCTGCGATCTAACGATTGCTCGTTGCTCATCTCCACAATCCCTTTCCAGACCTTTCTGAACTGCTAGTACATTTATCTATCATTCTTATAATGAGATTGAGTTTAATTTAGAAAGATCGCTTGAAGTAGGACTTCCAAGTTTCTGCTTCTTGTCTCTAATGGTCGGGATAGCTTTCACGAACGAATTCACTGTGGTAAAATACCTTCCAAATACTTTCCTCGTTCTCTAAGAATCTCTGATTGTAATACTTGTTAATCCGTGGAATTCCATTAATTTATCAATCATATAATCAATACTATTTATTACTAAGTTTATTCAATTAGTGTATATGAAGATATTATAATAAATTAATGACCTCATTGAAGTCTAGGAAGAGATGGATATACCAGAATAAACTTTGTTCTTTTTCTGGGGTCAGCAGTTTAGCAATTTAAAAGAATACATTAAATAATAATTAAAATTTAAAAAAATAATAAATTTAAAACCCAAACCCCCCCCCCCCCCCCCCCCCCCCCCCCCCCCAAAAAAAAAAAAAAAAAAAAAAAAAAAAAAAAAAAAAAAAAAAAAAAAAAAAAATATAATTAATTAATTGATTTATCTATGATTAAATTATAATTCTTTTTCTTATTAAATGTCTCGAGCTTATATTTACTGATTCACAAACAAACTAATATAATAAGCCCACCCCAATAATTAAAAATAGTTCACTCTATAAGCACTTAAATAGATAGAGAAAATCTTTTCTTAATGAGCTGATTAAAATTTGTAACTTCCTTCACTTAATTAAAATTGTTCAGCGAAGTCTTTGATAATTATCCTATTATTCGCTCAGCATGAAAGGGCACGGATATAAAAGCTTTAAAGCTGCAAAGCTAATTTATCTAGTGTCTATTTTATCTTTTAAAACTACTTTTCTTTGCTATATAGCTAAGAAATTCAACTTAGCAATAAATTCAAATCAAAATAAATGATTTCTCAAAGCTAAGACACTTAACTTTAGAAAAAAAAGCTTTTTATAAGAATTAGATAGCGAATGATTGACTGGTACAAGATTACCTAATCATTAAGAAGCAGGATTATGTCTTCACACTTTATAATAATAAAGTGAATTAAATAAATTAAACTTGATGCATCCAAGGCTCAAATATTCCATTAGGAGTTAGGCAAGTGCCCTCATCTATATTAAGTTCGAATGGCGCCACTTCTACTTAAAATGTTTCTCCTCTTTTGGGGCCTTCTAAATATATGAAGGTAAAGCTGCCTCGCATAACAGCACCCAAACTATCTTAAAAATATACAAAGAAAGATAATTTTTATCTTGCTGAGTTGCACTCTGATAAATAAATAGATAAGAAAACAATTCTCCTTCCTGGCTAATATTGCTCTTAAAATAAAGAATTTCTATTTTTTTAAATTTTATCAATCATTTTTTATATGATTAATGATTGGGTAAAGACCTATCACACCATCTCCTTCAACAATTCTAGGCTTTAAAAATATAATTCATTTTCTGAATAAAATTTCTTAAAGTTGGCTTTGCTGAATTGTGCTCGTCTATTTCCCATCGGCGTCTCTATAAATATTTTAGAAAAGAAGATTTTAGGTATATTAGTTAATTGAAAGAGTGAATATTATTTTTTAGAGATGTTTTATAACATTAACTTCTATCTTACCTGGAGTTGACATTTTTCTAATTTAGTCACATTATTAGGGTCTGCATAAATTCTTATTTGGTAGGCGAAGAAGTACTATCTTTCAAAAATTAAATTTGAAATTTGTGTTATTATCTCCTCTGATAACTTATATTTTAAATTATAATTTATGCCCTAAAATGGATTTCCTGTACCAAGGAGGAAATTAAAGATTAAAAATACCATCCTAAATCAATACTTTTGGCCATGGAAAATTTATCTCCAATATCGATTTTCTTTATTTTGGCCAAATGCAGCACAAAAGAAATACTGTAAAGAATGAAATTTTTATTTTAATTAAGTTATATTAATTCTATTCTGATAGTATTCTATGTCAAAGATGCTAAAGTGTTATACGTATTTGGCTGAAGCCTCAACTACGATTCCATTTGTCTTTGCAATACTTGCGCACTTTATACCAGGCTTCCCATTTATAAATGGCTCCACTCTCCCATTAAAACTAAAACACAAATATATAAGTAGTCATTACCGCAGAAGAAATAGTCTGAGGCTAATTTGTTATAGTAATCTTCCAGGAAGGAAACCAAGTCTTTTGCTATTACCTACGCCATTGAACGGTCGGGCCCTCCCCATGAAACCAAGCACCCCATTCCATTCTGTGTCAATTAAAAAATAATCTTTAAAAAAGAGTCACTCCTGAGAAATCTAAGATGACAGAGTGCTAACAAAAAGTAAAATCTCTAAATAATTTTCATTTTGCTTGTAGTTCTTAGTGTGCATTTTAAATCAGTCTTAAGACAATTTATATGCAAGAATGGAATGACTTTAAGTCCAGTGTACTGATGAATCAAATTCTAGAGCGTGTAAAAAGAGAAAGGAGAAAGAACTAGCAGTCGAAGCTTATGCTCATAGAACTCTGCAGTGTTTAGCTTGAAATTTTTGAGGTTCTTATAGAAATTTCCTCCAATATAAATTTGATCAGGGTTCTCTATCTAAGAAATTAATTATAAAATATGGCTCATAGATCTATCTTAGAGGGGTCTTCCAAGTTTTTATGGAAGCACTCCCATTAGAAAAGATAAAGGTCTTGGTTTCTCAGAATAGGGTGGAGCTCCCTATTTCTAAAGTCCTTAAGATAGCCTATCTATTTTTTCTTAGCGAGTTTGGTTTTCTCATTTGTCATGTCTACAATTCTGAAAAGATAAAATAATGAAATCTATTCCTCTCCAGAGTTTTCTAAATCTCTGGTACATCGAAAATTATTAGATATTTCCTTTATTTTATAATGAGCGTTTGAAGAAGTCGAACCAAGATTCCTGGTCTTGCTTTTTGTGGTCTGGATACTCCACTCGCATGAATTCCCGAGTAAAATAGATTTTCCAAATGTAGTCATTGCCTTATCTGAACATCTTTAGAAGTCAATAAAAATTAGGAATAAAATATATAGTAGTGAACATGGAGCTAAAGTTTTTATCCACTCTGTGCAGGCCTGAGAGGAAGTCATTGAAGTCAAGGTAGGAGAGCAACACTGTCATTAAGTTGGGATTGAAAGTAGAGCTAAATGTTGGTTTTTGTTCACTTTAAATAAATTGACCAAAATCCAGAGAAGAAGGACCATCTCCATACTATAAATAAATATACTTTATAAAAATAGAAACCAATTTTTTTAACTGAGATTGATTTGTAATTTAATTCATGCTTTCCATCTCGATTAGAACTTTTATTGCAATCAAGTAATAAAATTTGCTAATATTAATAATATTTATAAATTCTCTTCTATTCTTTGGAGCTTGCAAAATCATGAGCTTAAAGATTGAATTCTAATCTCTAAGAACTCTTGACATAAAATTTTGACTTATTTTCTCAAAATAAATAAGCGAAGAATATTTCATCACTGAGAAAGTATACGAGACGATCTTTCTATTTCTTCTCTGTCTTCAATTGCCATTCTCTCACTTATTTTCCTTTTCTTCAGTTGGACATCTAAATCTCCTTCATCTTCGCTCTGAACTCATAAATTGCATTAAAATATAATTAAAATATTTTATCAAATGTTTCCTATAAAATGGTGCTTAAAATTTATTTACAGAACTTATTCCAAATTGTCTGGCTCCTCGATATTGCCAAAATACTCACAGCTTTGAATGAAAATGAAAGTATTCTTATTTAAAATATCATCATCATCTTCATCCTCATTTATGTCAAGCAAGGAAGTTTCACTGAGACTGTCGTCATCGCAGTTCTTACTCTAATAAAACGACTTGTTAACTTTGTCTCTAATCTTACTTTTATATTTTAGCCCTTTTCCTCCTCAATTTATGGAGCAGTTTCCCTGCTTGGAGGCTGTTGATTAGGGTTACCGTATAACTTATAGACATCTTGGATTTTAGTGTTAGACTTGATGGCCTACTCACTCCCATACACTTTGGTGTGATCTCTCACCCTTTTATAATATAAGCATTATTGTAGGCTGACTCGTCAGAATTTAACAGCTTCGCAGCTTCTCCATTCAAGGGGTCTTTGGGGTTGGGATACTACAGCAGCTGAGGCAAAAATACCTCAAAGATGTTCACCAAGTCAAACATAGGCGACCAAGTTTGGTTTATCACATCAAGGCATACACTTCCTGACCTAAAGAATATTTTAAAGCAAAATGCAACTAATTAATTTGAATAGGAAAGAGCAAGTGTAAAAATCGGAGTCAGAGGACAGAGATAAATATATTGATTATGTATAAATAAGGATGATGAAATTAGAAAATATATAATTACTGTTCGTCTATGTTAGGGTGGAAAATCCTGTTCATAAAGCCGATCGAGGGAGATTTGTAGGGGTACTGATCTGGGAGAGTCACTCGCACATACCAATTGCCCTAAATCAGCAGATCGCTTAACACTCTAAGAAGTTATTCAACGAGCAAAATATATTCAGTCACTCTCAACTTACACCCTCATAAACTACTATTACTATTCTATTCATTTGGGAATGTAAATATTTCAGTTTAAATAGAATCAGAAGGGCCTGCTAGTCTCACAATGAATTCATTGTTCTTGGTGTTTTCGTTGCAACAAATCACCTCATAGTCGCTCATAAGTAACTTCATCACATCCTTTTCCTTTCGTTTATTCAGCTGCACTTAATTAATCTCAAATACAAAAACTAAGAAGAATTGAAAGCTTCATAATTTGAAATTATGTATGAAACTTATGAGATAGCACCGATTCCAGTAGTGGTAGAAGTCTGTTGTCTAGTGGAGCTCTGGTTCTAATTTCCTGTTGTAGAAGCCATGGTTTGAGATTGGATTGGTCTCTAAATTCAAATTTAATTTATTTTATAGATTATTGTGCTTACTCTTTAATAGCTTGAAATTAGGCTTTGGAATACGGTCCTTTAATTCTATTAATTTGTCTGAGATCTGTCTTCAGAGAAACTGCTTTATAATTAATTTGCTCTGTTTTGACTAATCGTGTTCTAATTTAGATTTGAAGTACTGGTGTTTATTTGCTCAGATAACTCAGACTGAGAGTAATGTAACGTATATTTTATATCAGTAATTTAAATGAGAATTAAGTTGGATGGAGATAAGATTATTCTCAGCAGAGAGAAGACTCGCTTGATATTAATTTTCAGCAATTTCTTGCACCTCTTGCGATGCATCTGCTCTCTCTGTAATGAAAGTTCTTGAATTATCTCGTCTTGTTATTGTGAGAGTGCTTGCTGATTGAAAGCTTCTAAAGGAATTAATTAATTTAAGAAATAGAATTGGACTATGCTTGAGGGTTTTGGGATTGGCCAAAATTGTTTTATTGCTAATTTGAGAGGTCTCCACTTAATTTCTATTGGTCTAAGAGTTACGAGTGCTGGGATTCTCAAATATTAAAATACAGAGATAGTTTGACTATTGAACTAAAGAGTCAAATAGCTAGTTGCGATGTCCTCCTTATAAATGGATGAGATCGCTTTCAGAGGAATCACTAGCATCCCACGCTTCACTTGGATCATAAATTTCTTCCTGCATCTAAATTTTAAATCAGCTGCTGCATACTCATAAAATCGTAGTTATATAGGATATCACCTCACTTAAGTATTAGTTTTGTATTAAATTTTTAAACTTGCCAAAACATGAGAAATGGAGAAGAGAGAAGAGAGAGTGGATAAATATATTACAGAGATATTAAATTACTGTTAGTAAATTGATCAAGATTAATATAGCAAAGCATTAAAATGGATGCAAGGTAAGTGAATCCCTACACCAATATTTATCATTATCAGTGAAAAGGTTAAATTCCTTTTTAGCTATTACTTCTCTGATATCCAAAACAGGAAATTAACAATTAATATCATGAATACTATTAGAATGATTTGGCTAACCTATTTTGTGTAGAAAGAACTATGATTCAAGTGATGAGGAAGAGGGAAATATGATGATGCTTAAGAACTACTACTCTCACTAAGCAGCCTAGCGCAGAATCCAAAGAGAGCAACTAGACTCTAAAATAGGAGGACTTATTCGACAGGTGGATCATTCATCTTAGAAACTGCTAAAGAGTTACCGCCCATAAAGTGCTCTCGAAGATAAGCTCCTCAAGCCCCTCAGATAGGATATGTCTCAAGTTCTCTAGAAAGTTACTTTATACTCAGTTCTAACATTGATTTAATGAAAGGAGTGCTGAATGTGGAATAAGCTGATAGCAACTAGAACATAGTCAAAGCAAAGTCAGAGTTTGAGTAGAAAGTTTTAGACATTCAAAGTCAAATTTGATTCAAATATGTATTTGTATTGATTTAAGGCAATAGAAAGAGTTAGCAGAAAAATAAGCTGCCAAAGGGACAGTAGGATAAAGATAAACATAAGCCAGATGCACCGTAAATGAAAGAAACAGGCAAATTCTAGCTCAGAAGAAGAACGAAAAAATGAAGAGATGCAATTCATTTATAGATGGACTTCACAACAATCAAGCTTACTTCAAGTATTTTTATAGTCATCTCTTCTTTAATGGGATATTGAGAATTAAATGAAAGAATCAGATAATACGAAGAACTGTTTGATGACCCTTCAAGGATGCCTTAATATGACGACAAAGCAAAAGTGTGGAGTCTCAGTAGTAAATTTAATCTCGAAGAAAATGAATAGGCTAGGACTTTGAAGATGATGAAGCATTTGTCATGCAACATCCTTTTCTTAAATGAGTTTCTTTATTTTTTGATAAATTAAAGTTAATGAGTTTTGTAAATATAATATAATTATAAGTTTATATAAAGCTATTGGGGCGCTATTGAATCTTCTAAATCTTTTGTATGTAAGCTTAAATCTTTTATTAGAGGTAAAAAATACTGTCTTTTAATGATATATTTTTGCAAAAGATAAAAAGCATCTCACTAATTTACCTAATAGAATCTAACATATAATAAAATATATTTTAAAATCAAATAAATGTCTTTTGTAAAATAAATTATTCTACTCAATGGCTGGAACCTTTTTACTATTGATTTAATTTTTATTAAGATACATCTAAGTCCTTAAATTTTGATTAAATTATTAAGACTTAGAATATAAAAAGTAGTTTGTGATTAACATCGACCCTAAGAAAAACATAAACGAAACCATGGCTAGCATTAATGGTAGCTCTGGCAAATATCTACACCACTTTACAGGTGGCATATTCTTAATGAGGAGAGAGGTATAATCAAGACTTTTTCTCTTAGAAATGAGTCGTTCAAATTCTTCAACAGTTATCAATTCAATCACTAAAGCACCATTAACAGTTCCAATCACTTTAAAGGGGCTTAATTTATCTTTTGTAGTATGAATTATGAATGCTCCTACTCAAGTTACTGAAGCATGTTGTGTAATCAAAAAATATTGCGCAATTTCAAAAATACCCAGTTTAAATTTATTTTCAATATCAAAAAAAATAGCTAAAAATATAGATTTTATTTTAGATGCAGCTTAGCTTCTAAACTGAATTAGGATTAAAATTTGAGGCCTTAAGATGTTCGATACAGGCTCCATAATTGGAAGATCAGATTCAGGAGCAAAAATTATTTCTATAAACATATTTTTTCAACTTACTTTTTTTTCATTATAAAATTTTACTGTCGAGGAAAGGCCCCCCCCCAGAGATTTTTACAAAAAAGATCTCACTAATTTACCTAATAGAATCTAACATATAATAAAATATATTTTTAAATCAACTAAATGTCTTTTGTAAAAAAAAATTATTCTACTCAATGGCTGGAACCTTTTTACTATTGATTTAATTTTTATTAAGGTACATCTATATCCTTAAATTCTACTGTTTAAATTATAATTATAAGACTTAGAAATATAAAAATGTAGTTTGTGATTAACATCGACCCTAAGAAAAACATAAATGAAACCATGGCTAGCATTAATGGTAGCTCTGGCAAATATCTACACCACTTTACAGGTGGGCATATTCTTAATGAGGGTGAGAGGTATAATCAAGACTTTTTCTCTTAGAATATGAATCGTTCAAATTCTGTCAAGCAGTTATCTAAATTCAACCACTAAAGCACCATTAACAGTTCCAGTCACTTTAAACATCTTACACTTTATCTTTTGTATGTATGAATTATGAATGCTCCTACTCAAGTTAAAAATAATTCGATGCTAATTAGAAACAGCTCACAGCAGACTTTAGGATTAGCTGCAAGCAACATGCTTTATAGCTCTCCTAGACTTCCCTTTGCAGGTAACATCTATGGTGATGGTTCTACACTTTCCCAGTCAGTTGCAAATCTTCTAAATCCTTCTTAAAGCAACAACATCTTTCATAACTAGTACATCAGCGCGCACCATTAAATATTGAAGCTCTATATTTTCATAATGACGAACGAGGATAGAAGAATCAAGCTCTTTATCTGCTCTCCCCGCTTGAGCAGAAAGTAGTTCCTGTGGAGAACATTTTCAAAAAGCAAAAGCAGTTTTTAAGAAGGGAGAACCATATCAATATCTACTCATCCCATCGAAACTATTTGGAATCTTAATAGCTTATTAATATATACTTATAATTTCATTACAATTAATCCCTCGCAAAGGAAAAAACTCTTAACTTCAGTAAGCATGATTTAGAAAGAATCCAAGTAAAAGCTTAAAACTTGCATTGGCTGTCGAGTCATGAAGAAAATCCTGCCGCTCTTAGACCGAAGGAGTTTTACACAAATAAACTCCCAAAGCGATAAAACTCTTAGGATAGCTAAAAAGAGGAGGAAGTTAATATTTATGAATAGGCTAACTCATCCGCAAGTAGAGCCAGCAAGAATATTTTTAAAGTTATATCTCTTTACTAAAATTAAGAATCAAGGGCAGTAAAAATAGATAAAGAGAGTCGAGTTCACACTCACAAGCAAATAATAACTATCAAATGTTCTCAGATAAGTCTAAGCCTACACTCAATAGTAGACTTCATGATAGTGCCATTAAGTTTTTGAATTCTTTTAATATTATAAACGAAATGAGGGCTAACTAATCTTTCCTTAGCTCTAAGTCAAATCTGAGAGAGTTCAGATACAACTACAGTATAATTGAGAAGAACATCCTCCGTATTTTTAAATAAAGTTTTCTAGTTACATCTTCTATTAGCAGCAATAAACTCCAATAACAGTTCAAAACTAGTCAGCTGGAGTTTAACCAATAAACTTGACTATAAACTCGTCCGAAAATTCAGGACTTCCAAGTTTGGCTCTGGGAGTTGGCGGCTGAGCAAATAAAGTATTCTTGAGTACATGTAAAAGCAGCAACAAGATCAGCCAAAGAATGAGATGAAGGACTATTTGATCAAAGTAAAGTGCATTGACGATCAGCAGATTAAGACTATCAAGAAAAGATAAAGCCGCAGATAATCTGCCATGAGATAATTAATGACTTATTTACCACGATTATAACAATTTTAAATTGATAATAGGACAGAGATTAGTCCTTTGTATCTGAAATACCTCAAGGGGATATTTCTATCAGATAGGATTATGGAGAGGAGGCTGTCTATTACTCTAATCAAACTTCAGAGAAAAAGAGAGTTGTTCCAAAGCCAAGGATTGAAAGAGTGGTTTCCATGCCAACTCTAAAGCTTAATAGAGAAGGCTAAATCCTCAAAAAGGTCAAGGCTAACATAGAAAGGATTGAACGGCAGAGAAAGCAGAGTTAGGATGGAGATGATGCAGGAAGCGTAGGCGATGTCAGAGAGCCTGTTCATGGTTCTCTGCTTTAAGATACAATAATGGAAACTCAAGGCCTCTTAAAAAATGCTATAAATGAGTCAAAGTAAACTTAAAATTCCTAGTCTCAGAATTAAAGTTTACATTTTTAGGGCTTAAAAGCAAGAGAAAGATATGGAGAGGCGCTATTTCTGATGAATGTTATCTAAAATAACGTCATTCATGATTAGAAAAAGCTCGAACTAGAATAAGAATAAGCTAAATTGAAAGCATAGCAGTCTTAGTAAAATTTACTGTCACCTTCTTAAAGATAGAGGATCACAGAATCTCAGTAAAACTTTTAAATTAATCAGGAAAAGTAGCAAGCAAAGGCGAAATCATTCTAAAGTGAAATGAAGCGTGTGTATGATGGCTATAGGAAAGATGCTCTTGATGATGTCAAAAAGATTAAAAACGATATGCTACTTCAAGCGTTCAAAAAGAAAATAGAGAAGGACCGAGTTTCGAATATTAATAAACTTATACTCAATTAGTTTTAAATGGAGGGTAAGGTGCTCTAGACTAATCAAGAGGTAAAATTAAAGATGCTGGTGGAGTATCTGCAAGCAGATTAGGGAATAAAAATGTGTCAGAAAACTTTGAAAATCTTCTGAATATCTCACATGTGCAAGAAAACGGGAAAGTAGCGATAAATACAGGGACTTATTTCATGTTTGAAGACACGCCCTCTCGAATTAACCTTGTCAAAAGAGCAAATCAGCGATAGAATGAACTAGAATAGATTCCAGAGGGAGTCATTATGAAAGAATATTTTGTAGTCTGAAAATGAATGCTTTAGATTTTATTAGAATCTATCTTAAATCCACCTCAAAAGAGATAAATCCATTTGCTATCAGAGGAGAAATAGACCGATGTTTAACTTGAATAAGTAGGAGAGTACCACAAGCTTAACAACCAGCAGTTAACAGGATAATCCAAAGCTCAAGGAAGAGGAGGCTACTCTGTTACTATTAAGGAAGATGAAAAATATGCTCTCAGTGTGAACATTCCTCCAAGTTTGCAGCAAACTTAGAGCAATCTTGGAAACTAATCAATAATTGTATTACTTTAAATCAACCTTATTGAGACAGCATTCTTCATCTTAAATGATACTCTCGAGACATCCAAAGACGCAGGCTTAAAAAATTTAGGAGTTTCTAGCTGAAACTTAAATGAAGATCGAGCGATTGCCTTCTAAAGTATTATAATTTTTATGGAGCATTTGAAGAAAGAAAACAAGGAGATGTAGAAAATGAGTGATGTTCAAAGAGAGGGAGATCATTAATATCAGGAATAGGAAAACGAGAGATAGAGACTCTCTAGAAAAGTTTTTGAACTTGTAAAGAACAATGAAACTTAGGATCTTCATAGATTTGTAAATAATTCAATTAATCTCTAATTTTAATTTCTAAAGGCACATGGTAGCTCTTACTCGAGTGTTATTGATAAAGTAAATTATCTCTCTAATCATAAATTTTCATATAGCTTGGTGAAACTCCCTTGCATTGGGCAGTAAAAAGGGGCTACTCAGAATGTACAGAGATACTCTTAAATTTCGGTGGGGACCCTCATCATGAAGATTTTGTAACTCCTACTTTCAATTTGTTCATATAGCTATTTAGTTCAAGCGGAAGCCTTCTGACTTTTCAGAAAAGATGAAGATCTTAGAAATTGAGAAACTTTTGAAACTTTACGACGAAGGGAAGTATGAGCCATCGCATGGCAAATTCGAAGCGAGGGAACTCATTCTGAAGGAACCTTCGAAAAAGAAAAAGCAAGAACCAATTGCTGACCATTCACAATTAGCAGCAAACAAGAAACAAATCAGCCTCATTTAATTTTGATTTCTTTCTTTCTTTAGACTCTAGATTTCTTTTTTTAATTCTGAGTATGAGGAAATTACTTTTTCTTACTTCAAGTACAAGGTAGGCAAATTAAATTTGCCCGGAAGGCAAGTTGCGAATAAGACAAAGCAAAATTTGGACAAGTATGAGGCCATAAAATAGTTGGTTCAAGAAAAAATTGAGCAGCACACTCAAGCCGCTTAGCCTGTAATTCAACCTCCTAAACTCTGTTTTTACGGGAAAGAAAATAGTGTATGCTCAAAATAAAAAGAAGAATAGATTGGCTGAGAGTATAAAATTTGTGAATTTTAATTGCGAGTACTGACTCGTTTGGTGACGATTCCTAATCTGAGGGTGATGCACACGGTGAGCAATAAAGAATCGCACTTGCAAGGACCCCCTCTCAGGCAGATGATCTCTAGCTGTAGGAATTAAAGAGACAAATGGCTATGCTTTCACTTAAGAATAGGCAGTTTTATAAGTAGGCAAATATGGACCTTCATAAATCTATGTTTTCTAATTTTGCATTAGGATTAATTTAATTTGGTTTAATGCTTAGAAGGAAAGATTAAAAGACTTGAATAAGGAGCTAGTGCGCCAAGATAAAGTTCATCTGAAGGAGTAAATTCAAACTATCAAGAAAGTGCAAAGCATCTGCAATACCAGCAAAAGAAACAGGACTTACTCGCCTACATGTAGTCAACCAATAAAGACATATGATCATATATTATTGAGAATTATTGCTATTTAAAGAGTCTAGTTTCAATTTAGACTATGATGAAAGCGGCAGAGCAAAGACATCTGAAAGAGAGAATAATAAAGAAGTGAAGGGTAACATATAGGTAAGAGAAAACATGAAAAGAGTATTTGAAGAAGCAAAGGATCTACTTGATAAACAGCTTATAATTCTAATTAAAAAGGTTAAAAATAATATTTGAACAAATTCCCCATTATTGTAAAGAGGAGAAGAAGTTAAAAATGCTGCAGAAGAAAATGGATGCAACCTTAAAAGAAAACACTCAGCATTATTAAAGACCATAATCTGCAGCTGCAGTTCTTCCTAAATCTTAAAGCATACTTTTCAAAAATCCTTGGCAATCCTAAAATTAGCAAGCTAACTCAAATAATGAGTAAGCAAGACAGTAAAACTCTTAAGTGAAAGGGATTGCTTTGATGAATTCGAATCATTCAACAACTCCCTCTTCCCCAACTTGCTAATCACCTGACTTAAGAAGATCTCTAGCTCAAAAAAAGAGTTAGTAAAACTTAATAGAGGCAAAAAAGCAAGACTTCTTATATTCCCTCTAGGCTAAGAAAATGAGGAAAGCTTAAAAGACTCTTTAGCAGGTCATGATAATGACTGGTGATTTAATTGAACTAGAAAAGGCGAAGGAGCATGACTATGAAAAATATGCAAATTAAACTTATTCAAAAGATGAAGTCATCAGAAGTACTCCTTGCATGGCTCTTCATGAGATGCTAATTATATCATAGTTTATTCGTTATTATAAAACATGAATATTAGAGATTAAGAGACCATTGACAGGGAAAAATGTAAGAACTAGGACTAATAGGCTTTTGAACTTTACTTCGTAAGCAGCAATTGCCCAAAATTCAAATAAAATGGCAGAGCTATCAGCTGCTGGATAACATACAATTGAGAGCGCCCAATAAGTGATAGAATTAGCAAAGCCAAAGTATGACAAGATAAGGTTTGCAAGTGCCAAAGGTAGATATGATTCCATCTCTCAGCAGCTAATTTAAAAGCAAGGAGAGAAAGTTTAATAAACAAGATTTATTATCTTCGCTATCAAAATTTATAAAGCATAGAATATAGAAGACTCAAAGAGCAGAAATAGTGGAATGTATGTTTCTGTTTCAATGAAAAAGACACTTTCATAGCAAATTAGAGAATCTTTGCTAGTATCCCCAAAGAAAATGTTCAAAGAACAATAACAGAAACTTTTTGAAATTACTTAAAATAATTGCATTCGTTTTTAACTCGTCTCAAACGTGCAAGATGAAAAAATCATTATGAACATGCAAGCTCTTATATAAGAGAAAGAGTATTTTATCTTAAACTTTTTAAAAGCTGACACCACGTTGAATGTGTAAAACTATAGCAGGCCTTAAACAGCACGAATAGAATCTTTTCTTCACACATCTAGAGTATTTAATGCATCAGCTTTAAACAATCAAAACTCCTTGCCACTAAGGAGATAGTCGAGTAGGGGAAACTTTGTTAACGTACCTTTGCTGAGCTCTTTTAATATTTTAAACAAGCGACTATCTGTCTACTGCAAATGTGATTCATGCAAATAAGCAAGTCATTTAAAGTATAAAGAAGGATGCACAAATGGTAGACTCTGGAACTGGAATTGATTTGAAAATTAGTCAAAGCAAGAACAGAGTTATGATTATAGAGAACAAAAGTTAGATAAAATAAAATTAACCAATCTCTCTAAGAACTTCTGTGGAAGTTATGGACATCTAAAAAGGAATAGAAAACTTTATTCTTCCAGTTATCATTTCTATATAACCTGAAGGACTAAAGTTAGTTCAAGTCAAGAGCAAGTACTGCAATGACAGCGCACCCTCGCTTATCAAATACTAAAGTTTCAAGGAATCAAAATCATTTGATCACTTAGTTTAAAACACTTGGCTCAACTACCCATAAATATGATGAAGAATATGACACGAGGTATCTTGATCCTCGATTTTAATCCTATATTGATTGAATATAATCAAAGAGTTAGTCTTTCATTTACTGAAGAACTATCTGTAGTCCATGCTATTCTAGCGTTCTTGATGTTTCTCTCTATATTCCTCCCGAAATCGCCCAGTTTTGAAAAAATCTGCCCTTCAAATTATAACTTTTTTAAAGGGTTCCTAGGGGCTTTTTTTTCTTTTTTTCCCCTTCCCCGACAAAAAAAGAATAAAAATTCCCCAAATTTTTCGTTTCTTCCCAAAATTTAAAAAAGGGAAACCATTTTTTTTTTTTGGTTTAATAACAAACTTAAAATTAATCTTCGCAAGAAAATCAATTTTTTTCTTACTGTTTTTCCTTCTTTTTTTGGGTGTATTTCTTCTATTTTCCCCCTTTTAGGCAAAAATCCAATCTCATCGAAAACATATTTTTGTTATGGCCCCAGCATCTCCCATGTATTTTTTTTAAGAAAATTGTTTCAATTTTTTCCCCCGTATCACCCCTTTTTTTATAGAAATTTTTTTGTGGGGGAAAAAATCTTTTTAAATTTTTTTTTTAAAATCCCCCAAATAAAAAAACAGTTTTAAAAGAAATTTGGCCTTCTTTTTTTTTTTTCCCCTTTTTTTTTCCATACATGGTTTTTTCCCAAATTCTTTAGAGTTTTTCTCCCCGCTTAAGATCATGCCCCCGGGGTTCCTTTTTCAGTAAATTTTTATAAAAAAGCCTTAAATTTCCCAACCCTTTGGGGGCCAAAATGAGCTCATTATCTTCCCCCCAAAACCCTTTTTGCGAGTTCTTTTTTCCCCTAAAAAAGGGGGTTTTGGGTTTTTTTTCCCCTTTCCCGGTTTTTTTTGGGTAGTTTTTTTTTTAAGCATTTTTAAAGGCCCTTTGGGGCAGCCCCCTTTTTTTTTAAGGGTTTTGGTTTTGTTTTTTTTTTCCCCTTTTGTGATAGCCCCTTTTCCTCTTATAAAAAGTATGATCAAAAACGAAAAATTGCGAAAATTTTAGAAAAAGCGAAATACGGGGAAGGGGAAAAACTTCCCTTAAAATTTTTTTTTCACTGATTTGGGGTCCTATTTATTTAGTAAGATGTAGTAGTAGTTTTGAATTTAAAAAAATGGAAGTAAGTATTGGAAAAAAAAAAGGTATTAAGAATAGGGGGGTTTTAAAAAAAAGGGGAAATTGTAGGAAAAGTTGAGTTTTTGATTTATAGTGTAAGTTATTAAAGGGTAAAAGAAGTATTAATTTATTTTTTTGTTTAAAAGAAAGTTTTAATTTATTATATAATTATATTATAAAAATTTTAAAAAAAGTTAGTATAGAAAGTAGAAAGTTTTTTTTAAAAGAAAGTAGTAGTAAAAGGGTAAGTTAAAATTTAGTTAGAAAGTATTTAAAGTATTTAAGAAAAGTAGTGGGAAAGAAAAGAAAATTTAGTGGTTTTAGTAGTAGAAAATTTTAGTAGGAAAAGTTTAGTTTTTGAAGTTTTAAAAATTTTTATTAAGGTGGAAAGTTTTAAAGTTAGTATATTTAGTTTAGTAAAAAAGTAGGGAAATTTGGGGTAAGTTAGTATGTAGTTTTTAAAGTTAGTGGGTAAAGTATTTAAAAAAATTTTTTAAAGAAGAAAGTGTTAGAAATTAGTAGAAATTTAAGTTTTTATTTAGTTAGTAAAGGGGAAAAATTTTATTAAGTAGTAGTTTTTTTTAAAAAAGTAGTGAAGGTATTTTAAAAAGGTAAAAAGGTGAGTAGTGTAAGAAAGTAGTTTTTAGTTTTTTGGAAAGGTTAGTGGGACCCCTTTATAAAATTTTTTTTTTAAGAACCCAATTAAAAACCCGAATTTTTTTTTAAAATTTTCCCCCAGCCCCGTTTTCCAAGGGTTTTTTAAAATTTTTAAATTGATCACTTTTTTTTAAAATTTAAACCACCCTCGATTTTAGAAAAATATTTAATTTTCCCAAATTTAAATAAAAAAATTGTTTTAAATTTTTTCCCCCAAAAAAAATGGATTTTTAAAATTTCCCCCTTTTGGGGTTTTCCCTTTGTTTGCCCCGAAATTTCCTAAACGGCCTTTCACCCCTTTTTCCAAGGGAAAAATTTTTTCTTTTTCCCGGGCAACCACCCAATTTACGCCCCGATAAAATACCCCCCTTTTTAAAGTTTTTTTGGGTTTTCCCATAAAATTTTGAGAAAAAGGGTGGCTTTTTTAATTTCTTTGGGTGGGGGGTTTTTTCCCTCCCCCAACGGGCTTTTTTTTTATTCCCCTTTGGGTTTAAAACCTTTTGGGTTTTTGGGGTTTGGGTTTTTTTAAATTTAAGAGGGCTTTAGCTTTTTGTTTTTCCAAAAAGTTTTCCATTAATTAGGTTTAAAAAGGGCCTCCCCAACCCCTTCCCCCTTCCCTCCTTTTTTCCCTTTTACTTAAAAAAAAAAGCAAAATTCTAATTTCCGACTCTTTTTCCCTTTAAAATTTTTTTTTATAGCTTTTTTTAAAATCTACCTAGTTTATATAAAATTTTTCGGGTCCCTGGGGTTTGGAAAAAATTTTTTTATCTCCCTTTAGAACCCTTCCCCTTTTTTTCCCTTCATAACTTCTTAAAATAGGGGGATATTCCCGACTTAAAATTTAATTGGTCCCCTTTTTGGTCCCTTCCCTTTTTCCCCCGCATAAATTTTTTCCTATTTTAAATCCCCTTTTTTTAATTTTCAAAATGCAAAAAATTTTTTAATTTTTGAAAAAATTAAATCTAAAACTTGTATAAAAGTTTTTTTTTTGGCCCTCTTAAATTTTAAAAATTTTTGTTTTTTTCCTTTTTTTTTCCCCCCGGGGTGCCAGGGGTTTTTTTTAGTTTTTTTTAAATTTTCAAAAAAGTTTCCCCCCTCACTTAAAACCCTAAAACACCCTTAAAAACTTTATTTCCCCGGTGGGAAGAAAATCTTTAAATTTTTACAGCAAAAAGGTTTTCCTTCCTTTTTTTGGGAAAATTGGTTTTTTAAGAAAGCCCCCAATTTGGGATTTTGGGAAATCCAAAACTTAACACCCCCTTTTAACTTTTTTCAGTTTCATAATTTAAAAAACTTATAAAAAAGGGCATTTTTATTTAAAAAGGGAAAATCTTTTTATTATTCTCGCCCTTGGGGGCCCCTTTAAAAGTTTTTTTAATCTTTTTTTTGGAGAAAATTAAAACCAGACTTTTAAGACCCTTTTTTTGGGGGGGGGTTTGGGTTTTTTTTAAATCCCCTTTTTCCCCAAACCCCACCCAATTTTTTCCCCTTTTGCCTTTTAATTTTTTTTGGGCTAGAAAAGGAAGACCCTTAAAAATTACGGGGGGTTTTGGCTTTTTCCCCACTTAAAATTTTATTTAAAATGGCACCCTTTGTCTTTTATTCCCCCCCTCCCCCCCTCTAGCATTAAACCCCCTCTCCTTTTTAAAATTAAAAACTAAAAATATGTTTTTCCCCTTTCATCTTTTAAACCCTTAAAAAGTTTTTTTAAAACCTCTTTTTTTTTGGAAAAACACTGGGCCTTTTTTGGGAAATTTTTGAATTTCTTTTTCCCCGAAAGCCCCCAAATACGGTTTTTCTATTTTCCTAATAAAATTTCTTCTTTTTTCCCTTGGGGAAATAAAATTAAAGGGGCCCCTCCCGGAAATTTGGGGAAGGAAAAAAAAAAAATTTTTTTCCAAAATTATTTTGCAAAACAAAATTAATTCCTTTTTCAAAATTTATATTTTTTAATTTAAAATTCAAAAAAATTAAAAAATTTAAGAACAAATAAACCATATTCATATTGAGAGCTATGACTATTCATTTAGAAACTTTAAAAGGCGAAGACTGTGCGCTTTGCTTTGAGTTGTGTCTCTCTCCAGTCCTATTCCTTTTCCACTCCTCGTATTTAATCTTGGCCTCTATCTATTTCTTGTTAGACTTTTCGGGGGGGGGCCCTTTCCTCGTCATCCACTTTTTTCATGAAAATATGAAAAATTACTGTCTAGCCTAAAATTAGCAAAAAACCAATTTTTTAGTCCTAATTCAAATTTCAGAGGGCTTATCATGATCATATTCTTTAATTTAGAAAATAGAGTTATTTTTTTTTAGAATCAGTCAGACAAAATTTTTTTTTTTAATGCAATATTTAGAATAAAAAGACTTTATTTTATTGAATAAAAATATATATTTTCAAAATATAAGATAATAGTTAACTACGAAAAATATCAATGCTATAAAAGACATTTATAAATGAGATGAATTTCTTTTTAAACATGCTTACAGTTATTTAAAAGCTAAGGCTTCGATATTCAATTTCTAGAATATTTTGAAAGAATTCTAGAATACATGAAATTTCATATTTAATCATACAATCAAAGAACAATATATATTTAATGAAATCAAGTGACTAAGATATATTTTTTAGCTCAGATTATGCTATTAGGATATTCTAAAAGTGAAAAGGACTCGAACACTGTGATAAGATGGTTTAGAGTACTATGAATTATTTTTAAATTAGACAACTTCAACTTGTGAATGAATTAATTATCCAAGAGATATTGCCACTCCTTTAAAATTTAATTTTTTTATAAATGAATATTTCTTGAAGGTTCTAAATGTTTTCTAAATTAAAGAATATGATCGTGATAAGCCCTCTGAAATTGAATTAGGACTAAAAAATTGGTGTTTTTGGCTAATTTTAGGCTAGACAGTAATTTTTCATATTTTCATGAAAAAAGTGGATGACGAGGAAGGGCCCCCCCGACTTTTCAATTTCCTGCATGCTAGTGAGAATAGTTTTAGTCATTCTTTGAGTATTGGCACTCCCACCCGTTGCTCCTCCTAGTCCAGTGCTTGTACCTGCGTTTCTGCCACATGCCTAAGCCAGCTACTTTTGCTTTTAGATAGACTGCATTAAAGTCTTCAAGTCACTATCAACTCTCACTAAATTAACTGTTGGACGAGGATCAAGATTAGCAAATCAATATCTATGATGTTATTTTATGGCAAGTTTTAGAAAATAAAAAATATTTAATTTGATATGATAATCATTTCTAAATAAAGGATCTCTTCTCAGCGGATTTATTCCCTATGCTGAGGCGTTGCCTTTGGCTAAAATTTCCTACTTCATTATAATAAAAGCTTTTAAATTATATTTTCATGTGATGGGTTTTAGATATCTTTTACCTCACTCGTATTTTCATCAGTAGCTTTATTATTCTAGAATTTTGTGCTTCCTAAGTTAGTAGGATTTCCCCTTTTTATTAAATGTGAATTTAGGGTTTTTGAATTTTAAAATTAAAACCTTATTTAAAAACTAAATTTTTCCTTGAGGGTAAATTAAATAATTTATTACTGCTTCCTTTGTCACCGTTAGTGCCAGTTTTAATTTCACTAGTTTTACTTAACAGCCCTTAGAAAATATAGACAAATATACATATAGCAAAATAAACAAACCTTAGCTATTTTCTGGTTGATTGTTTGTATCGATTCTTGAGGTCAAATTTTAAGCCTTCGAATGTCCTTGTTTTGAAAATCCTAGAGAAGATTTAAGAAGTTTCTATCTAGTGGAATTTGAATCGACTCCAGCCCCTCCTCCAATTCCAATCATAGAGGCAGAACCCAAACTTCCCATAGAATTCCCACCTCCAAGCTAAATCTAACTCAGAAGATAACCCTTAGTCTAATTTTAGGGACTAAGAGTCTGCTGTTTTACTGATTGCTTACTATGCCTTGAAGCTAAATATTTCCTAAACTGCCAGTAGTTTGATTTTTATGCTTGCTCTGAACTCCAATAGATTATAGGCTTAATCAAATACTTATCCTGTATAATATTTAAATAAGGCCAAGCATCTTTGTCTGAGTATTTCTGCTTTTATTATCACTTGCTGCCATACCTTGTAAATTGCTACTCGATTCCTTCTGCTTATTACTTAAGATGCTTGCAGTATATTACTTTCTAGCAGCTGTGCTATCTGCAATAGACACCTTGGTTGGAATTGATTACTGATTATACTAATTTCGAGAAGTCTTAAGATAGCCAAAGTCACTTTGTAGATTAATCTGGTCTCTCTTTGTTAAGTTCCCGAGTATTTTACTTTTGGCAGATCCATTCCAGCCCCCTCCGTGGCTAACTAGTGCACCTTTTAAAAGTCCTGTCTTTGCTTGCGAAGGTCTCGAGGTATTCAAAACTAAGGCATGCTTGTCTTAATTGAGAGAACCTTGAGGCTTCTCTCCTTAAAGTAGGAAACTCTTGGTCATTGAATTTGAAGGCTTTAGGCCCTCGAACTCTTGAAAATGCTCATTTAAATTTCCTTTTCCGAGATGAGTTAATTTTGGAGAAGACTTTTTCTTCCTTCTGAAAATATCAGCAGTATCAAAATAGATGATGGATAATGATTTTCTAATTTTACTTTGATTAAGTATCTATCTTTTCTAGCATGCTTTCTCCTCCAATATTATAGGAAATTTATATTATATTTAATCTTCTTAAATGTAAGCATTTAATAAGTAAGATTAATGAGCAAATTATGTAAAATTAGGATGATTTATATATTTTATTAAAAAAAAACTTTAAATCTAATTAATAGTTCTTTAAAGTCCACTAATCTACAGACCATGGAAGTTAGTAGATTGGCTTTATCGTTCTTTGCTCTTTGCCTATTTTATGGACTTTTAGTTCCTTTCTTGACTAGAAACTCCTAATTAGACTTCTTAGGCATTAAAATCCGACTATTAAGTCAAGTTTGTCTACATGAATTGAATAAGAGCGGGATTCTATCTCTACTGAGGTAATACTTAGTTGCTCATTATTTTGTTGAGCTGCCCCCCTTTTTCTCCACTCTTCTGCAAAGTAATCTTGCTCCCCTTGATACTGAAACAAATAAATTAGCAAAATATTTTTAGAACTGAATCTGTTATAAGGAAGAGTATAATTTAATTAATTGTAACTTATTATAACTTAAGCAGCTATTGATTTGTTTTCTCCAAATATTTCTGACTCTGAAACTAGGTCTCTAGTGCTCTTACTGTTTTTAACTTTGATTTAATCTGAGCTTCCTTTCTTTGCTAGAATGGAGCTTTCTCAACAATTGAATTAAATTAATTTATTATCTCTATCAGTTTCTGCTCTTAAGGTTTTAGTTTTGAGTTCTGGGGATTTATCACTTGCTCCGTCATAAGTAATATAGTTAAAATTTAAATGAAAATGGGAAGCCGTTACATTGTAAATTAGGTAGCCCAATTTGAAGCTTGTCCGCGAGCTTATTTAATTTGAATATGAGTATGTTCTACTTTCATGATGATAAGAGGTGTCAATGAAGAGATTCTGATGTTTGACTCAGAACCAATAAATTAGACTTGTTCAAAAAACTTATGATTGAGGTAACTCTTTGTCAAACCCAAGAATGAAAATTTCAGACCAGCAGGGCTCATTGCAGACAACCTCAATTACGATTTGTAAGGCAATCATGGGTTTCACAGGCCTCCTAAGAAGAAGATGCCATTATCAAAGTTGCTTAAAATTTAATGCTTAATCGAATGGTAATAAATAAACCCAAAATCTCACATTTCAACTGCCACATATTTTAAATTTATTAATTTATTTATTAATACATGCTCTTTTTTTAAAATAATACTCCGAAATAGTCTTGCCCTTTCTTTGCTATTACCATAGTGTTTGCTAATGAATCTATTGCTGCTCTGAGAGTACTTAGCTTCTGAGAGTTGATTGCCTCATTTCCCCGCCGATATTACTTTCACTAAATTTGTTTTTGAACATCAGATGGGAGTTCCTAGGCTCATTAGAAGTAGTCAATCTCTCTAGCTACACTTAGACCGCAGATTGCTGTGGTAGATGAGGATTATTTTTTGCTTTTTTAGAGGAACTGTTATTGTCATTTATTTTACCAGACTTGACGTTATTGTAGCTTTCAGTTTTAAGAAATTGTATAATGAAATCATATAAAATTAAATAGTTTCAGTATTGGATCTCTGCTGTCTTCCGTATACAATTCCCCTTATTTCAATTTATTATTCATCTACTTGCTTACTCTACTTTTCCTATTGTATTTATTTTTGTTGCTACTTTCCATAAGCATAGGAGTTTTATAATGAATCCAGTTCCTGCTGCAGTTTTTATTTCTAGTTAACAAGTCTATCCACTTTTTGAACTTCTACTCTTATATTGCTATTTTGGTAGTCTTCCTAGTTTAAAAATAATCTTTAAAATGTAAATAAAATAGTTACCGCTTGACATTAGCTACTGAGGATTTTATAATAAGCAGCATAAAAAATAAGAAATTGATAATAGAAAATATATTATTAGATTTGTTTAGGTATCTGAAAATGGTCTTCTCTCTTCAATTGTATCGTCGTTGAAGTTCTCACTTTATGCACCATATTAGGAAGTATCGATCAATTATTAAGTCTCATCTAGCTATTCAAACAAAACATGAATAAAAGGCAATTTAAAAATTCATTAGAGGATTTCTCAATATTTTTGGAGGGCTCAAGTTAATCTGCTATCTTAATTACCTCGATCTACTTCTGAATTTCCTAATAAGTATTTAACTCTATATATTTATTCCTTTTGTTTTTGCTCTTGAAGTTACAAAAGATATTGCTTGTAGCTCTCGTCGAGTTTAGTTCTCCACACTTAAACTCCCTCTAGTCTCTTACACATGTCATAGAAATCAAAATGAGCTCCAGTTTCCTCATCTTGAAATTTCTTCGTGTCGTCATTGAAATATATACCCTTGTATTTAGTAAGGTCCACAACTTGAGGTGGCTATTAATTTTACTACTTATTACTACACCTACACCTACTACTATTACTGTAACTACTAATGCTTTTAGGCCTACATCTATATTTGCTCTTGGGCTTTTTATAATTGAGTTTGATCAGTTTGCTGCTAGTTTTAGTTAGAAGGTTCTTGAATATTTCTCTGGAAATGATCACACCAAAAATAATTAGTTCTGGTTAAATGATCTTGAGTTTTCTAAGTAGCCTGCTAATTCTAAGCTTACTACACTTGATGATTATCTCCTTCAGAATTCTTGTCCTCAGACTTAAAAAGTAATGCTCTCATATAATTTGAAGATGACTCTTCCTCAACATCATCGTTATTCCCGTCATCTTCCGGCTCCTCCTCTTCCTCTGCATCATAATTAAAACATTTAATAGCACTTTTATAATCCTGAAGATTAATTTCATCTTCTTCTCTTTTAAATAATAACTGCTTATTTTTTAACTCTTTACTATTGTAGGTGTAGATCTCTATTTTCCCTGATATGATTTTTATCAGGGACCTTGAAAAATTCATCAACTTCAGCCTTTTCAAACAGATCATCATCATCGTCCTCCTCTTCTTAAAAGTCTCGCTAGTCAAATTGCTCTTAGTCCCCTACGTCCAAGTCTACTACAAATTACCTATCTCCTTTTAAATCAGCATGTGCCTAATCTTGTTGATTTCTTAACTAGTTTTTTCTTGATTGGCCACTACTTCTGTCTAAAATATTCAGTCAAAAAAAATGCAAGAGGATATGTAAGACACAAATCATAATAGAACCTTACTAACTAGAGCAGCCGGCATGGTATTCAGATATTTCCTGCTCTCTACATACTGCTATTCATCCTCCTCTTCAACATCCAACTAATTTACTTTCTTGTTTCTGGCAAATAAATTAATTCTAGCTACCTTTGATCTAGACTTATGAAATAATATTTTAACACTATATCAGGAGATATACAATTTTATACTTTGATGGAAGATTTTTGTGATTTGCATTTTATTATGTGCCTTAGAGATTTTTGGCTGGCAAGGAAACTCTCTCCCTACTTGAATTATTCTTAGGTGCAGAAGACTTCTTATTTAGCTGTTATGTAATGTTTTAGTTTTAGTATTGTAAATCATTAGCAGTAAACTTGCTGGCTCCCTCCTTCATTATATTTACACCAGAGGATAATTAAAAAATTAAAAAATTTAAAAAAGCATCCTCCTTTGCAAAATAATTAACTCTATTTGCTGATCGGAGGTTATATTCTCGCTTGCTCTTCTTTTTTGGCAGCTATTCCCAGTCCCTTTTAGGATGGATCTATAAACTTAGGTTAATTGCCATATAAAAAGCAAAATTATAGAACAAGAGAACCTTGAATTTTAAGTTAGGTGATTCTACCAGCTGTTTTCTGCTACCTTTCCATTAAAAATATTTTTTATTTACTTTTTTGCCACTTTCGCAATTAAAATTCATTCAAGCCTACATAGCTTGTTGAAAATAAGGTAAAATTAGCACATTAAAATAGAGTATTAGTAGTATTGCGTATCTATATAGTCTGACCATAAAGTTTTGATGGAGTAAATTGCTCACCTATGTTAAATTTGATGCCTTCACTTATAGACGTGGCATGAGTGTATATTAAATGCGTATTATTTCTCTTGGATTCTATTTTAATGTGCTGCAAATATTTTAGTATAAAATTAGTAGAAGATTTGCTAAGATTATCTAATGATTTAACAACGAATGCTGATAGTTCGAAAGCAATCAAATCAAATGATTATAATCTATCAAAATATATATAATGCTCAGAGCAAAGAAAATTAATGGACAGAGCCTTCCAGGAGGCGCTCCTTAAGCAATATCTAATTAACATCATAATAACTCCTCAGATGTTGTACTCAACTCTAATCCAATATAGTTTAATTTTTAATTTATTGCAGACATAATCATAAACATGGTGGACCAAGCATAAGCCAGGATATGAATAGCCAGCATGCGTACCACCATTACTTGCAGAAAATGCCGATGAGTAAGACAAGTGCAAATGGCGGCGCTCCTCAATCCCATTCTTACGAGAAATATTCCACTCCTCATCAACAGTCTATACAGTAGTAATCGAATTCAGACTACAAACTAAATGGAAGCCCAAATGCACCTCCTCATTAACATAATCTTATTCAAAACCTTAACACAGGGTATATTTTCATTTTCTGTCATTTAAATGTGGTAAAATTCAAATAGTGGATTCGCTCAAGGGGGTAGCAATCATACCAATAACGTAAATAAAAATAATTTGCAGATGAACGGCACTGACAATAGATCTACAAATGGAGTTTAGGGCGTCTCAAATGGCACAGGAAGCGCATAGGTTGTGTTCCCAAACGCCTATATATCTCACTCACCTCAACCTAATTAAAATCTCAGAGCCAAAAAGAACAACTTAATGGTCTATGGTTTTAATGGCAATCTCATTTAAAATTTGTGTGAATTATAAATAGGAATCCTGTGAACAATAAATCTGGAAATTTAGGAAACGGCGGACAGAATTAAAATGGAGGTTTAATTCTTCAACTTGGATTGCACTCTATGACGACCAGTAATCAAAATCTTGCAAGTGACAGTTATTAGCAATCTGTGAGTAATCAGGGTTAAACCCCTGGGACTAGTAATTTGGCATCGACAGCTATCAATATTAAATCTCAGAAAGCAATTAATGGGTCGCATTCAATAAATAATTCGACAGGTATCACAGGCTCAAGCACAAATTAGAGTTTAAACATCAAAGAAAAGGAAAGGGAGTTGTAAATGATGTCTATCAAAAAAGAGAAGGAAAGAATTAGCTCCCTTCTCAATCAAAATTAAGGTAACGTTGGAAAAGTAGTGGCACCATCAAGTAGAAATTCGAAAGAAGACCAGCAGCAAAGTTAGACGGCTAGTGGATCTGCCGTTATTCAGAGTAATAATGGAGTTCAAATCTAATTTGCGAATCAAAGGAATCACGAGAGAGCAGCGACAAATGGAAGCCCCTCTTAATCTTTACAGCAGCAATCATTACTTATTATATATCGTAACTGCCACAATCTAATGGAGCTTCGCCTTATCGATATACTAGCTCGTTCTAAGTTCAGCCCTCTAATATTCATGAACTTAATTCCTTCATTAACTCTAATCACTATTACAATGCTAACGGAGGAAATCATGCAGCAGAGCTAATTCAAGAGCGAAGGAAAATTGCTAATGGAGGAGTAGGGAATCTTATCACACGAAAAAATCTCTAAAGTAGCAATCCCAATGTAGTTGCAAACTTGGATAGACAAAACGAATATATAAGCAATGGTCCAATCTAGCATGGAGTAAGTTTAAGCATTTTATTTAGAAATATCTAACTTTGGACTTTAGCTAGTAAGTGCAAGCAAGGCGAAAGACATAAGATTTTAGCAAGCTGAAGAAATGAAGACAATTGAGACAGAATTAAGAGCAGCAAATGATCCTAATGGATACGGCGGCTTTCTTTCAGACTCTCTAGGACAAGCATTCTAAAAGTGTGATTTCAAAAAACTCAAGTGGCACTGCCAATCAATTACAGTAGATGCAAATCATTCCCTCTAAAGGATCAGCAATTAAGAGCATAAATAAATTGCTTGAACAAAAGAGATCCTTTGATTTCACTTCCAAACGACCGAATGCGGCAGGAGGAGGATCTCGTTAAGGTAATGAAAGCGATATACTTACTGATATTAATCAAGAAGTTCAAGATATAATACAACAAGCCACTCAGATCAATAATAGCTTTACAGATAAAAAGCCTTTATCTAGTAAATGGGTTTTGATGAATTCAAAGCATGTAAGGAATAAATCTGAAGCTAAGATTGTTGGTTAAGCAACTTTGGGTAAGAATATTTAGAGTGGAGGAATTGCCACTAGCTAGCTAAACTAACTGTTGGCTAAGGACTATAATCTTAAACATGGCATTTACAATTAGGAAGATGCCGTTTCTCATCATAATAAATCTATATACGAAGTCCCTAAGTAAATCTCACAACAGAATTAAGTTGTAGCCAAGTATGCTTGCAAAACACGCTAGGGTTTTATACCTAATACCAAGAAAACGAATCAAGATGCTTACATAATCTAGAAGGAATTTGCAGGAATTAAAGGTTGCTGGTTCTTAGCTGTTTTTGATGGGCATGGAATGAATGGACACCTAGTATCTGACTTTTGCAAGAGGACTATTCCAATAACTCTGAGCAATATCATAAACGGTGGAAATGGAGTGGATCCTATTCCAGCAACTGCAGTTACCGCATAAGGAAAGAAGAGAAAGAATAAAGGCAGCAGACATTTCCTCCCTCCTTTAGTATCTTCAAGCAAAAAGGAAGGAAATGCTCACTCATTTGTTGAAAGCTTTTCACAATGGCATTTATGATGACATGAATCCGAATAAAAATCAGTAGTTAACTCAAAATTCAATTAGTGGAGAGAGTAATAAAGATACACAACCCGATATTTAAAACTGGTTCACTGCAAATCCAACAATAAGAGATACCTTAGGTAAAGGAAACATTTTAGGATAACTTAAGAAAAATTAGAGTATGGTACTAAAATAGACTGTCATGTTCAGTGGTACAACAGCAGTGGCTGTCTTAATTCATTAGAATTCAGTTATTTGTGCGAATTCAGGAGACTCAAGAGCTATTTTATCTCATTTAAGTTAAAGAAATAATAGATTTTATGCAGTCAAAATAGTGCTGGAATTTGGTCTTATACTCCTTTAAATAGAGATCATAAACCTGATGAAAGTGATGAGCAGCTATCCATAATCTATCATTTTATCTTCAAAATATGATTATAAAGTTTAGAGTTAGAAAGTGCAATGGAAGAATTGAATAATCAAGACTGATGCCAGGATAGCCAGGATATGGCATGGGTGGGTCAGTGCACAACAATTAGCCTTAATTCTTCGGACCGAAGAGAGTTTGGCTGAAGCACAAATAAGTTCCTGGTTTGGCGATGACGAGATCTATGGGAGATCTTGTCGCAAAGAGTGTGGGAGTAACTTATGAGCCTGAAATTAAAGCAATATCAAATCTGACCTCCCAGGATAAGTTTCTGGTTATAGCTTAATAGAAAAATATTTTTTAGACTTATAAGCTCTGACGGACTATGGGATAGAATTCCTAACGATGAAGTCTGTAGAATAATCGCAAATCCATACTATGAAAGATAAGATCCAGAGGGGGCTGCTTAATTTCTTGCTAAAGAGTCAGCTGAGAGATGGACTCGTGAGCAAGGAATGATTGATGACATCACTATAATAGTTGCCTTCATAAACCCTTAAAATGGAACTATTAATTCAGCGAGTCATAACACCTCTCATATGTCGAATGGCAACAGCAATGCACCATATGGAAACTAAGTAACAAGTACTACAACTGCTACCAATAATCGCACGGAGAGCAGGGCAACTTCAATCATGTGAAAGCTAAGTGATATCGTAGTACGTAGTTTTATACAGAGGATATATAATAAACGAATATAAAGTATAAAATATACTTCAATTGAGTTAACTTTAATAATGATTTTTGTGTTGAAGCTTAGTAAATAAATTATTACATTGCTTTAAATTATATTAAATCTGAAAGCTTAATGGAAAATAAAACTAAATTTATTTTATAAAATTTTACATAGGATAATAGTACGGTTTCTGATCAGTATGATATAATGGAGATTATATAAATTATTATTAGTTTATTCTAAATTTTTATTTACTTTATTTACTATTTATAAAATAAAAAATTGATTCTAAATTTATGTAAATCGAAATTATATGAATTATTTGAACTTTTATTATTTATTATAATGTTATTGATCTTTCACTAAAGGATATATTAAACTTAGTTTCTCTTAAGAAAGTATTTGATTTTCAAAATTCAAACCTTTGTTGAGGATTCACTGTTGGATAAGAATACAAGTACAAAATCCATGTCAAGGCACCGCTAAATAGAGTAACTGATGAAGGACTTCTCAATCAAGTAGAATAGGGATTAAAGCAATCGAAGAGCCAAGAAAAGATATTTATTTTAAGCGGGGAAGCTCAAGTTTATTCTGCAAACATTATGAAACATCCAGTCAATAAATTTGTCAATCAGTCTTTTTCCCAAGAGCAACAGAGTGAATCCTATAATTAATATTAATGCTCATACCAAGATAAGAAATATTTATAGTAGGAGTCTTCTCTAGGGATTTCAATTTCTAACACTAGTAGTATTCCAGAGTACTCAAAATAATGGGAATATAGCCCCATTAAATGCATAGGCTATGTATAATGGAGATGATTTGAGGCAAAAGCATATTTTGAGTTAGCAAGTTCACCTGCCTATTAATCTTGAACAAAGCAAAATATGCATCTATTCAAAAATCAGCCTAAATACACTAGGAACCACATCAAGTATCAACTTTAACACCATTTACATATTATATTAAATTTTCTAGAACCCATATTATGTAAAATTATAATTGGAAAGCATAACGCACCTGCTAATAGCTAAATAATGTTCGACCATCTTAATTCGAATAAAAACTCGAACTTGAACTTATAAAAACACTCCACTTTAAATCAATCTACTCTTTCCACCTTCTATATTATTTGCTAACCTAACTCTAAAAATCAGGAAGAAAGGGCAATGAATTATAGGGGTACCTAGCAGAGAGTATAGATTTTATATATTATCTTAATTTTTATTTAAATAAAACGATCGCAATTAAGAGACAGCTGCTACTGACCTGCAAAAGAATCAGTTTCATTTGGATCTGGGAAAGATAATTACTAAAACTAAGACTAAAACTTCTCGCTAAGCTCAATAGCAAGCGTCTGGCACAAAGAAGCCAAAGTCAAATGAACAGCAGCAGTTACCTAAATGCATCTTAAAAATACACATAGATTTTGAAAAACACTACTACTAGTAAGTTCATATGAAGATAAATTTTATATAGGGCTTATAATTATAGGTATATTTTCTAAAATTTTAATTATGGCCCATTAATGACGAAAGAATAAAGGAGTCGAAGATTAAGGCTGAACCATCAACGGGTCCTGGCGGAGATCTAGAGCACTTAGAATACTTAGATTCCCGTGTTAGATAAATAACAGAAGATACTCAAGAAAACATAGAGTCTAAGAAGCAATTTTACGAAACTTTTCGCCCAAACAATGATAAAATTTCCAAATCTCCTGGCCATAAAATCTCACCTTCTAAATTTATTTTAAGTTTAGTTTAAAGTGAAAGTTGGATAATAAGCCTACACAAGCCTAATAAATAAACAGCCGAAAATTCAGACTTAAGAGTTTACTCTCTAAAATAATTAGGACGGTTCAAGTCAAGATAGGCTTACAACAAATGATGGAAAGCAAAGTGACTAGGTGACTAGCAACATGTCATTCATGAAAATGTCTATTCTTAGTACCCAGAAAGAAACAATAAGTAGCTCGCACAAAAAGTAGAAGAAAACTCGATTAATAAGCAGTGATTATGTGCCTGGGCCAGGAACTTATAATTTGGGTGGGACGTTTAAATCTATAAATACAGATAAGGTTTCTTCGGTTGCATCTCACAGAAGACAAATGAGTTAAGGGTACGAAAATCCCGCTTGAGACTAATAAAAGTGTAGCTTTGGGAAAGTCTACATCTCGCGGACTTTCTCATGGATAATACAGCATTTAAAAATACCTCAGATATATTTTTTAAATTATCTTCTTAAATATTGATTGATCATGCTCGCTCAATTTACTCAACCTCTGTTATGGAAAGACAAGGACAAGGAACAGCAGATGGAAGTTTTGGGCTAAGCTTCGAAAAAGTTAGAAAGCAATACTTTAAGCATCATGATGTAGAAATATATGGACGCCACAGCCCAGGCCCAGGAGCCTATTCTCCAAAGAAGGATTGTGATTTTCAAGAATATCAGTATGATGATAAAACAATGCCTAAAGAGAAAAGAGTCTGCCCAATAGTTCCTAAGTATAATAGTGTATACATTTATTAAGTAGCAGTAAGAGATTAAGACAAGTCCTTTTCATTTCAATCAGCAAATATCTTCATTTAACGTACACAAGAACGGTGTTTCATTTTTTGGAAGTAAAGCGGAAAGAGTAATCGACTCGAGATTGTGTAAGTTTAAAATTCATTTTAAAAGCAAACTATTGTTGGCCACAAGCATATGTTCATAGTTTAGAAGGGCCTGTATTGAAAGATTTATAGAATTATTGTTAAGACAATTATAAGTATATTTAAAAATAAGTAGGTTTTTAAAGTGATTATACTAAAAGTTAAATTATATATCACATCATCATTTCCATCTTCTGTAAGCTTCTTTTCATCATATCTTGGATAGGCTCTCTTCTCGTTGCAAGAGACTTGTTGGAATATGGAGTAGTGCTACTGTAGAGAATTAACTTTTGCACCTTGGTGTTTTCTTCAAACTCCATTTAACATAATTATTCAAATTAATGCAAATCCATATTGAAATAGTTCTCATAGCGAGTTCCAAAGAGAAAAGCTTCTCCATACCTATCAGGGATGTACTCCTTCTTTTCAAAGTATTCCTCTGAGGTAAGCAAGAATCGATCAATCTCATTATTTAAGGAGGAAAGTAAAGATGCACCCACCCAAACCAAGCAATTCGAGGGAAAGCAAACATCAGGGATCTATAAATCCTAAAATCTTTATGGTTATTTTTAAAATCTAAAAGAGACCCTTAATCTCTTTCAATTCCTCGAACTGTTTGCATGTATCTATAAGATGATGAATCTCTTGCATCAATCTTAATTTGAATCCTGGAATCATGAAAGTGCCTCCTGAGAGCATATGTTTTACGCTGCTCTTCCTCTAATTTCACAGTTCAACTAAACGAATCTAAATGTATAAGTGAGATTATATTTATGGATTTGAAATAATTTAATTGAAATAGACCCTTTCAAATTCAATCACTCTTGTTGCTCAAAAGCTTATTTGCCTTCATTAATTTCTCTTGTGAAAGAATGCTTATTCTAAATCACAACTCTATTACTTTCTAAATTAGTCTATTCGTTTTAAGTTTGTGAGTTTAAAGGCTCATTCGTTCCTTTAACGACATACTTCTTGATATATTAAACTTTCTGCTTCTCTTTTTGCTTTCTAGCTCTTTTAGTCTGTTTTTGTGCCGCATTTTGGTTGAAATTTTAATCTTACGCTTCTAAGACTTCTCTACTTCTTCATGATTTGTAATTTAAATTACCAATACTTTTAAGCATGATTAACTTTCTACTGCTCATTAACTTAGTAGAATTTCGGAGACTCAAAAGGTGTTTCAAGCTGTATTTTATCATCTTCAGCTTATTTTTAAGCTTTTGATTTTCTTTTTGCACTTTATTTCTTACCTTGCTTCTTCTTTTGTGCTTGACTTAAAACCCTCTGATCAATTAAAAATAAGAAAGTCAGCTTTATTTGGCACAAAACTGAAGAAATCATCGTCATTTCCTATAACCCTAGATTTTATCTTTATTAAGGTGACTCAATTTGCAAGTTTAGAGCATTTTAACTCAGCTTTTATAACCATAACAAATTATTATAAAGCAAATTTAATTAATATATTATAATTGAATAAGAAAGGGAAAGATCCTAGTCAGAGGATCTGAAAGATCCAAATGATTTTAATTTGTATCCAAGGTCTAAATAGTAGTTAGGAATATAACAACTTACATTTGTCCTTAGTTAGAGGAATCATTGGAGCTCCTTGTTTGAAACTATCTTAATTGCTTCTGTCGTCCATTCCATCTTCTAGAATTCCCTCTAACTTATTTCTGTATTCCAATAAATTATTTATTGAAAGAGAGTTAATACTGAATCATAGTTTTGCCTCTATGCCAAAAATTCTTGCCTTTATCACCGGAGCCTTAAAAATTAGACTCCTCTTGATTTGTCTAGTTCATAAAATACAAATTTAAAATTATCCTAAAGTTATCCTCTTAATTTTTGACTAAGAACCGACCTTTCTTCTTTTAATCATTTTCCCGCTTAATTTCAGAGTCCCTGCGTTTGTATTGTACTTCTTTCTTATTTTAAGCTTTCATCTAGGATGATTACTTTACTGGCCTCAGTTTTTGCAAATTTTGATTCTCAGCAGGCTCATTAGGTTACTCTTTATCTTCATTCTATAACTACTTTCCTCTTCCTCTTGATATTTGAACTATTCTTTGAGCCTTCATCATTTAGGACATTCCTTCTCCCTTCCTCTTTTTGTTTCGCTTTCCATAGCCTTTCTTATTTTTCGAAAATTGATCTTTATAAAATCAATTCATTTTTTATATTAAATACAAATACATAGCTTTATTTAAGTGATTTTTAAGAACAGTTTTAATTTATTTACATTATAATAAATCTTGAGTATCATACATCTTTTCCTCCTCGAAATCTATATTTAAGAGCAATTAAATTATTGAAAAATAAAATCAATAGGCTGTTGAAGTGAATCTACTCTCTTTCTCCTTTATCCTTAATAAATTGTGTCACTATCTCTCGACACACTCGAAGAAAGCACTTCTTTCGTATTCTAGCTATTTTCAGGAGATTGCAGGACTTATATGTGCGAGTCTTATAAGTCTGTCATGCAAGTCTTAAAAAATAAAGAGTAATGTTTATTTCTACTGCTTATCATAAGCTAGGACTTTCTAAGTATTGGCATTTCCGCTCCAATTCTTTTCAGACTCCTCATAAGAATCTTGAATAGGAATTTTTATTTCTTCTTGGAATTAGTGCTGCCTCAAACTTTCATCATCCACATTTCCACTGTCTAATCTATTAAACCATTTTAAAAAGCAGAAAAATTTAGAGATCTAAGACCCAAGCCAGAACTAAGACCTGGTACATTCTAATTAATTAAATCCCCAAGATGCTATTAGATTTCGAAGTTTATTCTGCGCTAACACTCGATAGCTTCTCCATCCTTTAATTGATTTTCAAATCTCTCTTCAATGGAAACTAAATCTGCTTGCTCAAGATGGCTTTAACCAGCATTGGAAGAACTCTCAAAATGATGAAACTTAAATTTATTGTAATCCGCTGACTATTCTGATCCTAAATAATGTTACTTAATATTTTTACTTCAATATTACCATTATCTCTGGTAAAATAAAAGTTATATTAATCTCTTTGAGCGAGAGTATTTAAATTCAAGACAGATTCCTTATTTCTCTGCATATTCAGCTTGAATCGCCTGCAGGTTTGATGATGTTAACTTTTGTTGGCATCGTTCTATATAAAGTAAATTTCATAAACTTTTATACATAGTGATCAGTGTGGTAAACAAGTTTGTAAAAATTAAATTCTTGACCTTTCTGGAGATTCTTAGGAGCTCCACCTTTGCATACGAATCTATTGCCTTTGCTTCTAAGGTTTTAAGATTATTGCTAATAGTTCTGCAGTTGGTGATCCTAAATGTTCATGTTGATCTTATTGCCATTAATGGAGGACTGATATTCACTCGAACTATTTAAATCTGCCTAACTCTTGTCGCTTCTAAGTTCACTTGAATTCTCATACCCATCTAACTCGTCCTCACCTAAAAGATTCTGGGGTATATTTAAGTAGACCTTTTGCTCTTCTAATTCATTAGAGACTATAAAATCTCCCTCAACTTCTTCAATCTAGACCATTACATCATTTTCTCTGAATTAATCAGTGTCTTCGATTTCTACTTCCTCGAACTCCCTAGACTTTTCCTCGCTCTTTTAATCTTGCTAGATAGGAATGTCGCCTGCACTCGAAGCATCTGCTTCATTATCTTGATCTTAAACTTCAAGAGTCTAGCTTTTGTAAGTAGCTTTTCTGATATGTGCTACTTAATGAAGAGCTCAGGTGGCTAAGCATCTTAATCTTCCGAGTTCGAATCGTATTCACTTTCAAATATGAAATTCAAATAGACACTATGGTTTGAGAAGTTTTAATCTTAAGCTATTTAGGTTTGGAGCCTTTAACTTAACTGAACGTATAGATCATTCTAGTCAGTGGAATATTTTCTCTCTTCTAGAACCATGTTCTGTCTCGAGGCAAAGTATTATTCTGTTTGCTCTTAAATCTCTAAATTGTGGATCACAGTGTTTAAAACATCAGCAAATTATGGCTAAAATAAGCATAATCTCTATACACTTATTACAATGATAATTTCTTTAACTTTTTAAAAAGCTATTTTTAATTGCAAAAGAGAAAATAGTTATATTTACAAAATACAGCGTTTAAATTAAATAAGTTTATAGAATAATTTATTGTGTTTATTAAATTTTATATCTATCTCCCTGGATATTTTAATTTAGCAACAATATTGCTATATTATTTCTCCTTTCTCCATTGAGATTGATATCTTGAATCTGTACAATTTGATCATCCATTCTAGATTGACCTTCCCCGGAACTGATGATATTGGTATTGAATCCTGGTCTCATGAATGCAGCTTCTTTCACTCCCACATCTTATCTCTCTTAGTTTTCTTGCTCTTTTATCACTATTTTCCATTATAAAAAAAAAACATAAAATTAAATTCCTCTCTTCTAAGTGTTATTCAGAATCATCATAATCTGATGCCTCACCTAAATAGTTCCCAAAAGCTTGTAATCTAGCTATTTAACTTTTGGACATAGATTCAGCTAGAGCTGCACCCATATGCGTCATTCTCTGAGGTGAAACTGGACTGTCAAAGAAATTCTAAGATGGATTACTCATAGGATTCTAATCCAAGAAAGCTAAAATATTTTATAGAATGTAATAAAGTAGCTTCGATGTTATTTGTACCAGATTACTTATGCAGTTGATCTTTTAAAAAGGGACTATTTATTAGCGGAGAGAAAACGTTTCTCATATTTAATTATTGATTCTGATGAGACCTTTGAGAGTTTATTTGCTAACAATTAGCATAATAAGATAAGAATTTATATCTTACGTTCCGATACAGAGCCTATAGAAGTATAATTATGTCAGATTAGCTTTTAGAGAAAAAGAACTAAAATTTTATTGACCAATTTATTATAAAAAGGAAAAACGTCATATCATGCAAATAACTGTTCAGAAAAAGAGTAAACAGAAATGACCTAAAATGATAGATTAAAATCAAATTAGTAATTGTCCAGTTCCTGGTTCTCTTGTTTAAGATTTTTCTATCTTATTGCCAGCTGGGATTATTTAATTAACTTAATGCATATGCTAAGAATTGAATCTATTGCTATCAGGTCCAAAATTAGCAGAATTTATGTCGTACTGATTGTGGCGCACCCCTCCTTAAAGTCCAAAATTCCTTTCAATCTTATTCAAATTAAGAGTAGTTATCTCGAATCTAGACGATTATTCTTTTCTTTTTAGTATCATTGGCTATGATTAAGGAAGAGCTGGATTATTAATTATTTCAAAAAAAATTTAAAAAATAAAGATTAAGAATATCTTCTGTTCTGTAAAATTATGTACTCAAATTTCTATCCCCTATCTCAACAATATAAGATAGAAAGAGTTATTTTTAAACAAGCTTATTTTATCGATCTACTTCCATCTCGTTTTAATGAGAATGAATATAGACTTGTTTATGCTGTTTATTCTCTAAATCCGGAGAACTTTATTTTAGCACCTGCCCTTTTTCTTCTTCAATCAACAACATTTCTAAATAATTTAAAGGTTTAAAAATCTTAAAATCTTACTTGATAAATAAGTCAGGAAACGAAATACTGACTTTGTCTATTTAGAGAGAGAAAAATAAAGACAAAATACTTCAATTTATATAGCTTAATATTAAATAATCAGTATAAAAATTATAAAATATTTCTCTCTATTAAGTCCTGCAATCATTGATTACCTTTACCTCATTCTCAGTGAGATTTTTTTCTCTGAATCTGAATCTGCCATTAACAAAATAAGCATATAACTTGCTTTGGCTATTCTCTGGCTTGACTTTTGAGATCTGCCATTATTTTACTTAAAGGCAAATTGGTTTCTCTTGAGTTATTGATTGTGAAAATCTTTTTGCAATAAAATTATATTAAGGAAAATATAAATATGCCATCTTTTCCAATTGCAGTAGCTGCCACTTGTATGATTAACTCGCTCTAAGTAAATAATAAAAGCTTAATTTAGCTAAGATCATCTTTTAAACTCAATTGCCAAAATTTAGTCGAATTTTATATTATAGATAGCCATTTTATTACAACAAAATCATATAAAACATAATCTTCCCAGAATTTTCTAAAATTGTCCATTAGATTTGACAAGAATGAGTCCTCTCAAATCTAAAGTAAAAAAGTTTAATTCTATTTTATTTTAAGATTTAATAACTAATTTATTTTAAAAGTATTGAAATTCTCTTGCTCCTGTCGAACTTCAGTTCTATCAATTTTTATCAATGGTATTTGAAATCTCAATTCTCTGACTGGCTTTTCTGCATTTATCGTAGTCATCTCACCTGCTTATTTGGATTATAAGTTATGAATCTCTTCAAGAGGTAAAGCAAAGATAGGCTAGGATTTTTATGTTCTAGTTGTCCCGTCCATTTCTCTTACCGCTATGTCGTTTGGTTGAATTTAAATACTTCTGCTACTTGATAGACCTTGAGAATTTTCATTTGACGCATCCCCTGATTCGTTATTCGTAAATGTCTAAGGAAGATTCAAGGCAATCTAGAGTTATTATACATATAAATACATAACACACATAATAAGACATGGTCTTTCATTGAGATTGTACTCTGCATTGGAGTATCATAATTATGCGAGATATTAGACTCTGACTAACTTACTGATTGAGATAGGCTGTTATTTATGTAGCCAGAGAGGCTGAGTTTTGGTGGAGATAATGTCAAAGGGTCAGGAAGTTGTATGTCTGCCCTTAAATCGTCCGACATTAGATTTTTAAAAAGTTCAGTTTAGGGTTAGTTTTATAATACCTCAATGTACTACTAATTTTAACTTGCCTCGCTTTTATCAATAGCACCTATAGAGGAGGAGATATAGCTTTCTTTCGATTTTGAGTGGATCGATTAAAAATATGTAAAGATTTGTAGTCTAAATTTTGGCAATTTTAATTTGAAGAATTCAGACTTATTATCTGCTCACTCATCCTAAATCGAGACTTCCCGTTAAAAAGGATTAAAATGTTTTCATCATTCTCAATAACAGTGTCAATATTTTCATGTATCTCAACTATAATCTACTATTCTTCTTCAGCCGATATATCTTTCTCATCACTTGAGTAAATAAGATTTAAACCAGATCCCACTTTAGAAGGTGGCACGTAATGATGATCAGAGTCCTTTACTCTTGAATTGCCTTCTTCACCTTTACTTTCTTCGAAGCTTTCAGTATGAAAAGTGGGAGATCTCTTGAGGCCATAATCCCTCGAGTTCACTTGAATAGTTGTCGACTCAATGATTTAGACTATCTCATTATGCTGAGAAATCGACTATGATGAGGAGCTGCCACTCTTATAGATGCTGTTAATTTCCTGTTCAGAGTTTTTCTTAGACTTGGGATGCGTGCATTTGAATCTTCCTTTCTTCTCTTCCATACTTTGGGATTCATCCTCGAAATTGTATGCCTGAGTTTGCATTTCTTAGTTCAAATTTTCAGATAGCAGAGATGGAAATATAGGAGAACTATTTGGTTGCTCAAATTCGAAATAGGTATTCTAGTTTTCATTGAATGCTTCTTCTTCTTATTGAATTTCAAGGCCTTGATGATTTATTTAATTTATCATGAATCTAAAATCAAGTAAAAATATCGCATCTTAAACTTTAGAAAACAAATTTGAAGTTTTTTTATATTTTCAATTAAAATTAATTGTTGTTACTTTTTTAAATTGCTACTTTATTAATTTAAACTCACCCTCGTATTTTCAAATTCTATGGTCTAAATAAAATATTAAAGATGTGGAAGTTGATTAATGACTGGAGAGATTACATCCTCTCCATATCAGAAATGATCTCCATCCTAAAAATGAATTTAGGCATAGTATGCGTCATCTTCTATTAGATTGCTCTTTAATGCTTCCATTATTTATAATTTAATAATCAACATATCAAATGGTTTTATAAATTTCACATAAGATTGTACATGCATGCTAAAAACTAAATCAGTTTTTATAATACAATTCAAACCCGGACAGATAAAATTATTATAAATATATAGTTAGGTAATAAAAATGAATTTAATAACTGTTTATTAGCTCTCTCAAAATTCTTGATTTAATTATTTAATTAAATTGCAAAATATGAATAGGTATTTAGAGAAAATAATATATAATCCCGAAAAATTGATCGTAATCTTTACGAAGAAACTTTTTATTATTTTTAAATGAAATTTTAATGTTAAAGTTCAACTAAACATATTAAGAGCCTATAACTTTTACCTTTTTGACAGACTGCAAAATAGAATAAGCAATGTTAGGTTCCTCTTCTTCGTAGTCGCCAAAGCAAGTTTCCATGGTGCAGTATCTTGTTCTCATAGATATTTGAAGTCCAGGCAACTCCTTATAGTTCTTGCCCAATTGAGTTTGCTTTCTCTTCATTTGCTCCAAGTTTTCATTATTGGCTAGATATTGACTCTTTTGTTCCAACTGCATTTACAAATAAATAGAAGAATGAAGATTCTTCATTACCACTAATGATCTAACCTTAAGATCTTCAAGAATTGCACTCTTGATATTTGACATGTCTTGGTTATTGGCTGCATACTTTCTTATTAGCTCCCTGTTGTCTTCTTACAAGTGTTCATTCAATCTTTTCTCAATATTGACACCAGCAGCATAGCAAACTTAAAATCCCTCCATACACAGTCGTGATCTTACAATGGGCAGGATTTAAACTTGTTAAAAGCCAGCTTCAACAATTAAGCCAGAGTCCAACCCACTCACATATAGAGGAAGGGCGTTGCTGAGGAAAGAGAAGACATACTTCACCGCGAAATTCTTCATGAGCACATGGCAAATCGCTTCAATGAAAGGTCTAGGTGAGAGAAATGACTCGCATACCACCACTGCCTTATCTCTTGGATTTATCTGCAAAAGACTACAAAGATTATTCCTTTAAGAAAAGTATTACTGGTAGAAGACTTGATTCAAAAATTCTTCGATTTCCATCATTAGCTTCTTAGTGCTGTCGAAACAAGTGGCAAATGTAGAAACATTCAACTATTTTAATCATCAATAACCTAATTAAATCACTTACGAGGGAAATGTTATCTCTAATTTATAAATATATTAAAATTAATTTATGAGACCATGCTCAAAGGAGTGGGAATAATGTGAGTAGGGATAGGGTCTTTTGAAAATCCGCACTTTGTATGAGTCATTCCAATGTCAAGCACGATGTGATTCTAAAACAAGAGTTAAATTTTTTGCCCTCAGTATGACATAAAGCTTTGTGAAATTTTCTTCTTTATTACACCTTCTAGCTGATTCAGCCTTAATCTGTCTGTCATTTTTATCTTAAATTACTTCTATTTTAAATTAAGATATCATAATTATGAACATATTTTTATTCAGTTAGTTAATTATCGAATAAATCAAGCAATATGTTTTTACTTCTTGCAACCAGGATTACACAATGAGCATTTATTGCAGCAACTAAAGTATTAGTTCGCTCCACATCCTCTACAGCTATAGAATTTTCATCTTCCCGGGATGAAAACTACAGCTTTCATCTGTATTGTGCAGTGGGATAAACATCAGTCTGCATTTTTAGCACTTCTTCTGACTCACTTTACCACTTTAGAAGCTTAAAACTATTTTTTCTAAGAGCTCCCCATTAAATAATCAATATATATAAGGTAATTTTGATGGGCAAGTATTTATCTTTTCTCATCAAGTTCTGCTATCTTCTATATCAAATGGTTTTACAAATACTCTGCAATCCTTTATTTCTCTAATGCTTAATTTTTGGTTCCCTATGTATTCAATTAGTTTTAGTTTTATGAAGAGTCTTTGATTGGTTCTGGTGAAATCTAAAAGGAGTTGACTTGCAGTTCATTTAAGGAATTAGAATATTTTTATCTGGAGAACTATTTAGAATCGCTTCAGATTATGAGTTTTGAAGCTTAAAATTGAATAAATTAGAAAGGCTTGATGTCCTATAAGTTCTAATTTAATGAAGTCTACGAACCAGAAAATTGCTTCTATGATGAACTATGCTGGAATTATTGAAGCTAGTTAAGTTGAAGATTGTTGTCATTTTGTAGATAGGAATCATTGGCATCAATTTGCTGTTAAGGGAAGTTAAATTCATTTAAAATTAAAAATGAAATCAAGTTATTAGATGGCTCGAGTGCATGTGCCGCTGACATTGAAGACAAAACAGAATTATTCAGATCATGATTGAAGCTGGTTTAGCTTTGGGGGATAATGGCTGAGTTATTGAGTTGATTTTAGACCTAAAACTGTAGCTTATTTTAAGTTGAGAGCTGTTTGAATGCTTCAGAATCTTGTGTTGCATCGACAAGAAGTGGGTGATGGAAGTCTATCTAAATTTAAGAATCGATAGCAGTAGCTGATTAGTTTAGCTAAACCATCATTTTATTTTCATGTTAAGTTTAAGCGTTTTAGTCACTAAATACTGGCAAGGTAATCTAATAAATCAATAGACTATCATATATAATCTATTGCTACTGAAATATTTCCTTCTAGGCTCCTAATTTGAATTCAGAACTAGCCCTCTGAATTCTCCTGTTTTCTTTATCAATATCTGTTAAAGCTTACTGATTTCCTATCTAGAATTAATTCAAGTTATTCGCACTGTGGCTATAGGTAGTCTATGAGACTTGATTGCTTGGTTGAAGTAATCTCATCAATAGACCTTGATTATGAGATGGAGATCCTTATGAGCGGTCTCTGGATCTCAGTAGTAAATTTCTTTCCTTTTCAAGATACTTAGCTGTTCTCGTTGACTATTCAATCTAATGGCATATTGAATCGTTCTCCATCATAAAATTTTCTTTCTCTTTAAACATCTTTATAATGAGTTGCTGTTGATCATCTTAGAATAAGTTAAGTAAGAACATGCACACATACATATTAAATCTATTCTGTCTATCAGGCTTTTCGTTTTCTTCTCTAGATCCATTTTTTCTAGTGACTATTTATTCAGGGACTCGTTGAATTTTTTCACGATTTCTTATACCTCACTCTCAGTCAAAAAATTGTTCTGCTTTTGTCTAACTAGTGAAAGTGGCTCACTCTCCTCCTCCCTTTAACTTTCTCGGTCTTTCTCTTCTTAATTGAGCTGAAGAAGTTCCTGATTGTTGAGCTAGTTCATTTGGTGAAAAGTTTAAGTGCCCTCTAAGGGATCGTTATCGAAGTCTGCTTGAGAGATCATAGGGTCATCTTTCAAAAGATAGTTGGAGGCCAAACCTCTTGACTCGGAAGAGTACTGAGAGTTGAATTAAAGGGAGTAGTTATCATGGCGAGAGGGATGACCTTACAGACGGTTGGGGTATGGGTTCGATAGTTGTTAAGAGTGATAGTAAAATAGAAAATGAAGTGTACATGCGAGCTGATTTAGTTTTTTGGAGAGAGGCTGTTTTGATGTAGTCTGTGATCAGAATCATCTGGATACTGAGTATAAGAGGTGAACTCCATCCTATTTATGATAAAACATAGTATTGTTGTGAGGTAGTTGATGGTTGTAATAATCGGTGCCGTTTGGTGTAGGATACGCAGATGAATTATGAGATGCCCCGCTGTGTTGGTGATTCTTGCTTTCCTTAGAGCTTCCTCTAAACATCTTTTTTACCGAATTTGCGATGAACTCAGACATTATAGCTAAACTAGAAAAAGCAAAAACGTTTTATACATCCGATACAAATTCAAGCAATAAGAATTATCTCGATTTAATTAATTGAAAGGTAATTTATTAATTATAATAGATTTTAGTTTTAAATCGTTTAAATTCAATTTAAGTTTCATAAGAAAAATTCTTAACATCAGGTAAGAAAACTTTCTCTCAAATTTTGGCTCTGTTTCTAATTTAAGAGTAATTCAATTTATTTATTGAGTTTCAGGTTTGATAGCATTACTTAGATTTTATATATCTAGTTTAATTATAGTTTATATTTGAAGATACTGCTGCTTTATATTGAAATAACTGATTTGTTTAACTCTAACTAATTCTATAGTAAATATGAAAAGAGCCAATAAGATAGTTGAAAAGTCCATCAAGACCTAGGTTTTGAACAAAAATGTGGCGTCCTCTAGATCATCTCTTGCCTCCGCTCAATCCGTTAAGCCAAAGTTTAGTATTCTTCATAAATTATTATATGTATGTTGTTGACTAATAGTACTAGTTCAAAGGTTAATCAAGTGAAGCATACCTCAATACAGGGCGCTCAAAGCTACAAGCGATAAATGGTCTCTGAGAATAAAGCAATCGCCATAAAGCCCAATCCTGCTTTAGTCCAAATTAACTTATTAAATTAAGTATAAATAGATGTTGCAAATGCCATAGAGATCATCCATCTTATCCATTAAAAGCGTCAACTCACGCAAAGATGAGCTAAGTGCTAAGAGTGGCTTAACATCAGCTGTTAAATCAGATTTGAAAGCAAAGTACAGTCAAGGCAAAAATGGCTCCGCAACCTAGTATATTAAGATCAGTGATCCCTCTGACAATTTCACCAACTCAACTTAATCATCTACATTAAGTTTTTACTCTTATTTTCCTCTATTTCAATCAAGCAAACTAGGATTTGTGAATGGCAAAAGCCAAACTTCAGCAGTCTCTTACGACATTATTACCAACTCAGGTAAAAAGCCTTATACTTACACTTCTCTTAACAATCAGGAGAACAGACCCGTTCTCATAAACTTTATTCCTTAGACTGCAAGCTCATCTCAATTAGCTAAGAGCCATAATTAATTTCAAAATTATGAAAGTAGATTAAAATCTCCCTCCGTTTTCTCAGCAGCCCCTCTTGCTCAATCTAGTGCTTCCTAATTTTATCTTATTGAATAAAGAGATATATTAGAGAGATTAAATTTAAGACAGGTCTTCAAAACTCCTAGCCTACCTCTAAAATACCAAGACCTACAATCTCCGCAAAGAAGATGACTGGAAGCCCCACGAAGAAAGTGCAAGAGAAAAAATCTAATCCATCCAATAAGAGCTCTCCTTGTTCATAGGGATCAGTCAAGAGCTAAAAACGCATCAGGATTCCTGGTGTTGGAATTGCCAATATTTATGAGGAAGATGATGAGAGGAGAGCAGCATTTGAGTTTACACTAGAGAAAGACAGCTGCTTGAATCAAAGACAGATGGTGTTGAGGTCAGGTCTGCAGGCCTCTGCTGATAAGAAGAAGGTTATCGACTCAATCCATTTTTCGTCTTATTCTCATTATTAATCATAGAAAACCTTTCGAGTAAATAGAGCAGTTTAAATAACAGCGCCTCTAAGAAATCTAATAAAACCAGTCCTTAGTCATCTTAAACTTCATCCATCTCAAAAATCAAGAAGTAGAGCAAAACTTCTCAGAGGTTGGTCTTTGCTGACTCAAAAATCCAAAAAGAGGCGGAAAACATTATGAAGCATATATAAATTGAAATTATTATTATGAATCAAAGTTTGAGAGCAAAGGCCCAGCTCTTATCAAATGATAATTAGGACTAGCTGAAATTATTTTTAACTTTATTTAAGAGCTATCAAATATGGTCGGAGGAAAGAGAAAATCGCCATCGGTTGCAGACATTGACGGAAATTCAAACCATTATAGCTTAAAAATAAGCGATATAGCGGATGCATTAAAGGAATTTGAACAGCAAGAGGAGATTATCAACTTTTATAATTATCTTAACAAAAGTTTCTAGTCGTAATCATCTCCAGTCCTTGAAAAAGACATTTGTGATTCTAAGCATGGAGAATTCCAAACTCTGTTGCTCAATCAAACTAATACAGGTAATACAACAGGTTTATAATCTTGCGTGAATTATCCCTCAGATGATTTCACTTTGATGAATGCCTCTATACTCTCCTCTGAGAGATCCTCCCTCGGGCTAACTCCTTCAACTTCTGTTTAGTATCAAGTCCACTATCATGTTTCTAACTCAGCTGTTATTCAAAAGGAGCAAGTTAAGGAGTTGCAAAGAGAGATATTTTAAGCTGAGAAATAGGAGGAGAAGAAATATGGCTTGGAAAAACTAGTTAGAAATATGCTAATGGAGGGAAAAGTTTACTGGGAAGTCAAGTGGCTCAACAGTTTCAATATGTTGTCTTAAAAAGAGCAAGAGACAAGCTTTGAGAATCAAGAAAATCTACTCAAAGAATATGGACAAACATTTTTAGAGCTAAAGTCCAAATACATCAAAGAGAAGTCATCTGCATGACAATAATGAGGTCAAGAAATACTTAGATATAGACTTTATCATATGCTTTCCCACTCAATTTTGCATTTTTTTAATCTGTTGTTTCAAATTGAAAATCAAATTTAAACTTGGTCAAAGAACAGATATACAAAGTTAAATTTTGAAATAACTTCCTCAGTCATTTCTATTAAGCCTAGTTACTAATTTTCTGATCTAAGCTGATGATGATGAAAATCCCTTATCTCCCTTTTTCTTTTGATCTCTTAGCGAACTCGTTTGTTCATTTATATTTCCTAGAGTATTAAGTTCATCTACTGCGTTATGGATTGAATTCTTCTATTTAAGGCGCTCGAGACTAGCAGCTAAGCTTGAAAAAGCTGCCTCTAATTTATCTCCTTCTTGAGAATCTGACTTTTAATCGCTTAGACTAATCGATTCTTATTTAATTTTAGCTGACCTCTTTTAGGTTTTGCCAATCTTATTGATTAAAGAAACTTAATTGTTTAAAAAATGAATGGTTATCTTATCCGAAAGTCGAGATAAAAGAGAAGTTGCACTTTCAGGTATAATAAGTGATATTAACTCTGTAGGATAGCCGATCTGCTACATAACGTCAGAGTTGCGGATATTCCAGGCATACTCTGTGGGATTCTTAACAAATACATTAATTATGTTCCCATACCTTAAATTGGTTTTTTATACATCTGAGGCTATCTTGCCAATATTAGCACCAAATCGATAGTAGTCTTTGCTCTTTATTGCATCATTCATGTCTCCTAATTCCACAGCTATGTCCGCATAATTCCAAAACACATTCAAGCCAGTGTCGATACAAAATATAGCAAAGTGTTTAAAAATATCGTAAGCAAAATCAAGCCAACTAAAAGTATCCACGTTAAACATGTTGTAGATCTGCATTGTATCGTTGTAGATTTCCCAGCACTCAGAAAATACTGCTGGACCTTCATGAGCGATGAGCATGAAGTTCAGTTGAGCTTCATAACAAATTTTAATTATGAGCATCGTAAGTTGATTTAGGGATACTGTAAAGACCTTACTCGAAATGATAGCCCAGAACTTTTAAGTACTCGTAGCAATCAATCACATCTCCCCATACTATTTACTTGATTGATAACTTTTACAATTATAAATTATTATTAATATTTCTTCTAGAAGTTGAGACAGTGAGCCCTCTGTTGCTTCAAAAAAGGACTGCGCGACATTCGAGGCTGATGTAGCCTTTAAATTCTATTTCTCTTTAACTTATTTTTCTAATTTTTCTATTTGAAGTGATTAATTTTAATTTAAATAGTGATTTACTCTATTAGCAAAGTCCTTGATTAGTTATGAGGGCAAGCATCAACAGGACTGCTGCTACGGCATTTATCATAGAGAAATTCCTAAGTTTGCTAATTTTAGTGGGTGTAAATTTGAATTTATAGTAATTGCCTTTGTTTGCTGCAACTGCTTCCCTCGTTGTTGACATTAAATTTAATTTATTAACAGCCTTTTCAAGTTCATAAAATACTAGAGCACATAATCAAATTCATAGATTTTAGTCACTAAAATATAAAAACTGAAAATAATATCTTTGAGTCTCGCGAATCTTTTTAAATAATACCAGGCGATATTAATAATCTCTGATAATAGTTCTTAATATATCGCTTATATATGCTCTTAAGGTAAATTTAAAAAATAATCTTAAGCGCATATTAAATTTCAATATAAAATTCTCGCTGAATTAAGTCTAAAAATTAGCATCATATATATATATTTATTTTTTGTGAGTTACAGAAGTTTAAAATTGCAAGAAATGACAAACAAAATCAATTGAAAAGTGATTTGGAAAGGGATTGAATGTGATTAATTATGATTGAATTTATATTAAATTGAAAGAAATTATATAATTCAAATTTAAATAGTTCAACAAAACAAGAAAAATTATAAATTAAATGATTTTGAATTAAAAATTTATTTATCAACATAATTTACAAATAAATTTGTATTATTAAATTATTTAAGCAACAAAGAAGTCAGGTTTTATTTTTTATTTAGAAAAGAGACGTCTTTATTGGCTTGAAAGGTAAAATTCGATACTTATAAATCCTATCTTTCATTCTAACCTTGCGACTTCTATCCAACTTAGTTTCTAATCATCCCTGAGTTATAGATTATTTGAGAATGAGCACATAAGATTCTTTGCAGGTAGAGATTTAATTTCAGCAGCTTTTAATTTTATTCCTGAAAGCAACTTAAACTTTAATTAAACTCAAATTAAAAATTATTCCTTCTGTAAATAGTCAAAATATTATTCTTTTTATCCTCATTTGAGAAATCAGCACTCTTGTCATGATATAAGTTGAGACCAAGAAGCCCAAGTTTAAAATTTCTTGGCATTTCAGGTGATGGTCTTTGCTAGAAGTTAGTCAATTTAGTTTCAGAGTTTAGAATATAATTAGCGCATTTAAATCTTAAATTTACACACCCATTACTCTTAGTCCGAGTTTCTTATTCAAAATTTCTTTAAAAGACTACTGCTAAAGTACTTTAAGATACAAATGCTGGCTAATACGAATTGCTCAAATGAAAAAGATCAGCAAATTATTATTGATAATGAGAAGGAGCACAAATCTGAAATAGAAGCGTTGCATGAATAAGTTAATAACAATGTATCTCTTGAAAAAATAAAAGAAAGAAGGGAAAGTAATTAAAATGCTCAAAATGAAGATATGGATACAGATATAGAAGATACTGAGACTTAAAACATGATTATCGATTAAGAAGGATCAGATATCCCTATTTTGTAAGAACAAGATTAAGAAGTAATGAACTAAGATTCAGAAATTTAAATCCCCTTTCAAATCATAGAAGAGGCTTAAAAATCTCTTCAAATAATGGAGGCTTCTCTTCATTAGCTAAACTCCAGTGATTTATAAGAAGATTTCTCTGATATTACTGCAATGAAAGAAATAGCTGCTTTTGAAGCTTAATCATCAGTATAGTAAACTTATGGATAAGAGTAAAAGTAAATATCTTAATGCAAATAAGAGACTTTGGTATCCATCGAAGTGCTTCTGCAATAGATTCTAAACGATGAATCTAAAAATTCTGAAAATCAATTGACTACAAGTCATTAGACATATGGAGATCCTTGGATAGAATATGTGTACTAGATCGAGGCCTAAATAGCCGAAAACTAACCAGCTTAAGTTATCATTGACCATGGATTTTTGAAAGTTGCTGTAAAGTTTTTCTAAAGTAGTTAAAATTAATGGAATAAATTAATTTTAAAGAAATTACTAACTCTACTAAATACTTTAAAGCTCAAACTCTCTCATTTAAAAGAGAGCAACATCCATAATTTCTTGAGAAAGGCCGAATTAGGGTTTATAGTCTAATCTGATGAGGATTAGTTACTTAAGGTAGACATGAATGGACTTTATAACAAGTGGAAAGAATACTATAAGTAGAAGATGCTAAAAATTAAGCAATTGGAGGCATCTACAAATCCTTCATGCTAAGAAATATTGAGCTAAAATACGTAAATGAACAGAGTATAAAGAAGCTGAAGTAGATCACCTTTGAGATAAAATACTTAGTAAGATAATGGACTTGTGCAAAAAGAAACACCACCCGTAAGTATGGGATACAGGAGAACAAATGGGTTTTAGAGTGACCCTACTTACTCATTCTATATGAAACATTATCCTCCTCCTTAGCCAAAAGTGAACTAAAACTCTTCGGCTTTGTTATATCACAATCCTTACCCGTACTCTATTCCAACTTCTAATGAAATATATCAGAGAGTTAACCCTACTAAAATTATTACAGCTTAAAGCCATGGTTAATCAGAAGCTCTTTTAAATTCTCCATCAATGGCAACATAATAGCCCAGTTCTAATCAACTTTAGCACTCACAGATTTTAAGTAGTACTATAAAAGCCTTAAAATAAAAGCCAGCCCCACCTTAACCTACTTTTAATCCAAAAAAGCATCTTCGAGCAGTAAAAATTGAGCATACTCAAACTGTTGCTCAACTCGATGAGTATTATACCTAGATCATTAGAGAGCAGAAAGTTAAGTCTAGGATGTATCTTCCATACTAACCTTCTGAGCCCCATTTTGAGTAAACTTAAACTCTAAACTGGAAGGATCACCATCTATAGATTTAACCAGTAGATCTTGAACTCTTATATAGGTAAATATTGGCTTATAAGTTTGATCTATACTTATAGACAGCAGCATGATCAGTACTAAATTTATCAACAAGTCAAAATAATAATCACCAATGATTAATATTCAGGGAAAGAGGACCTAATGCTAAGTTTAATAGCCTAAATCGATTTGAAAATGCTAAGGTCAAGGCCAGACTATGAAATCGTATAAGAAAAGATCACTTAGTTTAAAAAGACTCTTGAAGATAGCAGACTTTAGAGAATTTAAAATGAGGAGGCTGAGAAGGTTGCACTTTAACAACAAAAAGAGGCAAGTGTAGCTGCTATAAGAGAGCAATCAATAAAACAACTTTAAATAATAAAACCAGTACCTCATTTTAATCCTCCTACTGGATTGAACTATAATAATCATCATTAGTATCCACCCTAATAACAGTTTTAAGCTCATTCTGAGTATCACTCCTAAAGCTAATATGGACCTCCTCCAAACTTAATAAATATTCATCAGCAATAGTTTCATCTTCAATTTCAAAATTAGTATGGAGGTGGTAATCCTAGAAAGTTTTAGAATAAAGGACCAAAGAGCTATCCTTGCAAGTACTTTCATGGCTATAAGGGATGCATGATAGGGGACCACTGTCTATTTATTCATGAGCACTAGTTCAAGGGAATGAGGATAATTTAATTTTGTTTTCTTACTTTCTATGTTTTAATTGGATACCTTATCAAGATATGGAAAGAGTTATTAATGAGTAGTAGGATCGTTACCTTCTCTTTTTAAAGCATGTGAACTAAGTGTAATAAGAAGATCCTTCTAGAAATTTTTTCTCAGAATAAGATATGAGATAAAATTCCAAGTCACTAAGCTTTGAATAAATGACAGAAAATGATGCATCTAGTAAAAGAGAGGGAGGTCAGGCTTAATTATATCAACAGGAAGGAGTTTAGCAATAAAGAGTCATTTCAAATTTATCAGATGCGAATAATTCAAGTTCAACTCACCAAAGGGAGTAAGTTTACCAAAAGTAAGCTCTGGATTTTTAGAAGATACCATAGCAAAATGATAATGCACTTTTTAATCAGTTCAATACTTAACAAGGGTTACCCCTATTACCTCTCCCAAAATCAGATGAAAATATTTCAAACGAACAGAAAGAAATGCCGAATTTTGGGCCCAGTGAGAGATAAAACTAAAATTAAGTCTCTCCTTGCAAAAGTTAACTGAGTGATACTCTTAAACAATCAGACAAAATAGATACCGAATTAAGAAGTGATTAAAAAGAGCAAGAAATTGAAACGAAAGGATTAAATCAAGAATCTTCTACTATTGAGTAAAATGATATTCAAAAAGATCCGCATATTAATCAGCAGACTAAATGTGAAATGAGTTAACCACAATAAAGCATTTCATCGATGCAATAAAGATGCAATTTTTAATCCTAGCAAATTGGCTTTAACTAGATAAATGTGCCTCCTTTTTAAAGTAATTAGTAGCAAATGAACTTATCTTACTAATTTAGTAATGGATCGTAAAACCCAATTTACAATCCATAGGTTTAATAAAGATTCTATTAAAATCCACAAGGTTTCCTTCCCTCTGTTCAGCAAATTTAGCAAGTGAGTTTTTAATAGCATAGCTAACCTATAAATATGCCGATGCCAGTAAATCCGGTGATGCAACCATAATAAGTGAGCCCAATATAGATCAATCCTTAGAGTATAGAAAAGTTACAGCTTATAAATTATTACTCATATAAGTTTAATTAAATAATTTTAAATTCATATTTATATGAGAATAGCAGCTAAAGCAGTAACTCATATCCAAATTTTAAAATATTTCATCTTAGCTTTTGAACAAAAATAGAACTTTACAATGAATCATAGAACTAATTTTGCTTTGTAAAAATTTTGCAAGGCTTTTGAAAATATTTATGAAAATTTGTTGACCTATTTTGCTGTGTATATATTTTGCTTTTATAAGAAAACGCATAGAGTAAATAATTTGCTAAATTATGACGATTTCATTTGTATTTTAATTTCAGCTCCTCCCTATTAAATGTAAGACTCGAGAATACCTAAAAATATTATGCAGGTAGAGAATAGAGAACGCAACTTCATGGCGGAGACAAGTCCTCAGTTCCAGGCAAGCGATGCATCCACAACCATGAACACAACTCACAAGTCTGGCTTTAACCTCAAGGCCCACAACCGTCAGAGCAATCATGACCTTGGAAATCACTATTTTCACATAAGTATATTCTTTCATTAAAATGGTGCCAGTGTAGACCCACTTGATTTATTTAAAGGCATTTGCAAATTTAATGAGGGAGAAAACGGAGCTGAAGCTAACGGAGAGAAGAAAAAGAAAAAGAAGAAGAATAAGAACAAAAATAAGAAAAAGGCAGCAGAGCCAATAAATGGAGGAGAAGTTGTTGGAGCTAATGTCACAGGCTTCAAGTCACAGAAACAAAATGACTCTCTCTTTGATAAGACTCAGTCCTCACTTCATGGCTACCCTGAGAATTTAAAGCATCTTGAATATCTTATGTTAAAGAATGGTACAAATGGAGCAGGAGCAGATCCCACAGCAGATTTTACTCCTCTTCGGGATCAATTAGGACAATCATTCTTCGAGGATCAAGACTCTAGCGAAGATGAAGGAATGCCTGATTATAAGATTGGAGGTTATCACCCAGTCCATGTTGGAGAGATCCTACTCGACAGATATGTGATTATATAGAAGCTTGGATGGGGCCATTTCAGCACAGTCTGGCTCACTAAGGACCTTAAGTATAACAATTATGTAGCCATGAAAGTCTAAAAGAGTGCACAGCATTACCTTGAAGCAGCTTATGACGAAGGTGAGTCTTCAAATTTCGGTACTTTATTGCTCAAGATCAATTTTTTGAAGTTGAGATATTGGACCAGGTGGCTAGTAACTGGAAGACAGAGGAATGGCGCAATAGCATCGAGCACTTCTATGAGAATGATCCATAGCTGAAGGCTTATCTTGGCAAGTGGGGAATGAGTGGAGACACATCTCACTGTGTGCAGCTATTGAACTCTTTCATCCACCATGGGCCTAACGGCAAGCATTTCGTGATGGTGTTCGAAATCTTGGGCGTGAATTTCCTCGAGATAATCAAAAGATACGACTATAAGGGAGTGCCACTTCCTCTTGTGAGAAAACTGGCTCGCCAGTGTCTCATCGGTCTTGACTATATGCATAGAATGTGCAAGATCTTTTAATTTTTTCCTTTAAATGATCATACACACTGATTTCAAGCCTGAGAACGTAGTTATTTGCCTCAGAGACGATGAAGTTAGAGAAATCGCTGAGTGCGGGTAACTTACCACCACAAAAATGTTCTAAAACAAGTCTGCTGATATCGTAAAGAGACTCAACCGCAAGATCGCAGGGGATCCCAACGTCATCCAAAAGCAAATTATTCACCCAACTGAGGAACTTAAGGTAGAAGATATTGATGCTATCCCAGATAAACTAGGCAATATCAGTTGCTTGTAAGATCATTCAAGATATAGTTTATCATGTCACCCCCAGGTGAACTTGCTGATGATGTGGATGGCAAAAATCTCACTGCTAAGCAAAAGAAAAACCTCAAGAAAAAGCTCTAGAAGAAAAAGAAGAGACAAGAGAAAAATGGAGGCGGCGTTCATTTGTAATAAATGATAATCCGTCATCAATCATACTTCATAATATTGAATTTGATTGATGGCCAGACAGAGAGCAAGATACAATTTTGCCCTCTTTATTTTAACTCGAAAGATTGATGCTGAAGAGCAAAAGCAAAATGAGGCAAGTGCAGAGGCTAATGGAGCTAACTTGGCTGAGAGTGTGATGAATGAGCTCAATAATGGTAAGGGATTTGTGTTCCAGTAATCAGAAATTATGAATACCTCTTTTATATTGAATTGTTGTGTTTATCCTCAATTATAGTAAAGCAGTACCCTGAGCCTGAAGCTGAAGGCAAAAAGATGAGAGGCCCTAAGATTGATGAGAACGTGATGGTCAAAATTTGTGATATGGGTAATGGCTGCTGGACTTACCACCATTTCACCCCTGAAATCCAGACTCGCTAGTACCGTTCACCAGAGGTCATCATTGGCTCAGATTATAACACCAGCGCTGATGTTTGGTCCTTTGCCTGCACAATTTTCGAAATGGTCACTGGAGACTTCTTAATATATCTATTTGATTGAATTAACAAAGTCAATTTAGCTTAAGAGTTACTTCTTATTCGAGCCAAGAAAGGGCAACAACTACGATAAGGATGATGATCATCTCGCTCAGATGATGGAGCTGCTCGGCCGCATGCCTAAAAACATGGCTCTCTCAGGCAAGAACAGCAGAAAGTTCTTCAACTAGGCTGGTCACCTCAAGTGCATAAGCGGCCTTAACTACTGGCCTCTCCGCAAGGTTCTTATGGAGAAGTATCGCATCAAGGAAGACGAGGCAGTCGCACTTGCTGACTTCTTGCTACCTATGCTCGAGTGGTACCCAGAGAAGAGAGCAACCGCTCAGGAGATGCTCGATCACCCTTGGCTCAACATGTCAGCAAACTACGAGTACAAGTATACCGACCGCGAGTATGAAGTTCTCATGCTCAAGAAAGACCTTAAGGAGAAAGTGAAGGGAGGAGCAGGCCAGTCAAATGGCCTTGATGATTCTCACTAAGAGATGAACGAGCTCATTGATAGTGATCAAGAGGTGAATGCTGCAGATATCGATGAGAACATTTCTCTAATTGAGGGGTACAAGAGTGTGACTGAGTATGAGGATGACCTCCTTGGCTACGATTTTGATGAGGCAAGTCTTGTCGACAGCGACGAGGAGCGTGAAGTTATGAAACGCAGAAAGGAGAAGGAGGCCAAAATCAACAACTCATTCACAGGCCCATACCCACTCGACCCTACTGACTTCAACCATACCGACAAAGGTCCCAACAACCAATTCGCTCACAACATCAAGTGAGCATGAGCTGATTTGAAGGTGGCTCAATCGAGCTTAGCCGTGACACTTAAGATGATATGGTGTTTCCGTAATGACAGCAGTTGTATATGCAGATTTTGAGATATAAAATAAAGCGAATGTACTGCCAGCAGTAGTTGCCGTATAATTTTATATAGTAATACTTTCTCCTAAAGCGAGAGGTGAAGGGATAGTTTCTTTCTGTGTAATATCCAGCAAATTCTAAATCGAATTTGTTTTCATTTTCAAGTAGATTTAAAAACATTATTTTAAGGGGGCATATCAATTTTTTTAAAAAAGAAGTTCGTATTATTCTTTACTAGATATTTTTAATGTTTCTTAGTCACAAAAATATCTATTAATCATAAAATGAAAAAAAATGTTGATTACAGAACTAAATTTTACTTGAATTATTTTTTATTGCTTTTTGTGAGTTCTGGATTTATTTAACTGCTTTTATGTAATCCTGATTTTTCATTAATTTTATTAGATTTCTTACTAATTAGAATAACTCTTGCTATAATTATTGTGAAAACAAATATGTTTTAATGCCGAGTAAATTAACTTAGCTTTATTAATGTAATATTAAAGCTCCTCAATTTTCAATAACTAAATTTCATATTATAAACACCCTCATCTGCAATGCATTTATGCCAAGTGCAATAGGAGATTGAAGATTAAAATTTGAATTTAAATTGAAATTTATAAAAATCTTGCGCTAACTTTACGCAAACTTCTCACATTCACTCCATCATCAGATTTCTATTTGAAGACTTTCAATCAGCATGGACCCACACAGCCAAAGCATGAATACAAGTTAATACGTAACTCCTAATCAGTCCTTCTCCTAGTTCCAACAACAAAACTAGAGTGTCTAAGCAAATTTATTCGTTAATATTTTGGTGTTCAGGGCAGTTCAAGATTCCAAAGTGCTCACTCAACCAGTGCCAACATCACCTAAGTTGCCCATCCTGGGGCTGAGCTGCAAGATTCAGCAACAACTTAAAAGCACTCTGCCACTTCCTACCCTTAAATCCTTATATAAATCATAAATAGAATTATTAATCCTGGATTAGATCTAGCCTGCAAAACTCAGAAGGGATGAGGATGAGATCAATATGCATACAATTGTGTTTAATTACTATAGCTGAGAATTTAATAAAAAAGAGAATTAAATTAGGTATTAAATTAAAATGGTTTAAATGAGAGGGAGGGTAAGTATCTCAGATTTGAATAATAATTACACCATTCGATTCAGCATGAAATTCTAAGAATTTTTTATCCTTGCAACTTTTGCGTGGGAGCGCTCAGTCAAGAGTTATAAGCGACACAAGTTTTAATGAAAATGAGGAAGAGTGCGCTTGACATATCTCACTCCTGAGAAGTGCTATGAAGATGATTAAAGAAGAAATTCATATTAATTTTTGATAAGCTATCGAACAAGCTACAGATCAGGGGGTGAATCTGCGATTTCAACTGAAATGAAGTTGCAACTCTCCATTTGTTATTTTAACCAATCACCGAATTTTTAATTAAAATTCCTACTATATTTAATTCAAAAATATAGAGTTATTCTTTATATTCTGAAAATTTCGTTTTAATTCTAATTTAGTTTAAATTTTTATTAATTATTGTTCTATCTCTCAAATTTTTGTTGATCTTGTAAATCTGATTTGCATGTTAGAATAGATTTTATGGATAAAATTAATTAATTCTTATAATAATTTATTTATAAAATTATATTGCTTAATTAAATTTTTATTTATATTGGGGACATCCAGACAAATGAGCAGATCGCTCAGAGAAAGTAAGTATACTCATTAAAGTTTGAATTCAATTGTAGTAGTTAAATCTTAATAATTAAGAGTAAATCTACATTTGTAATTTAAAGTCAGTATATTAAAACTTATTTTAGATGGCCTTATTTATACTTCTTATAATTTTTACTTCTTTTTTATGATTTAGACTTTAGATTGATAATTAAAAAAATAAAATTAAATCATCAATAAGTTTGATTAGTTTATATATTAAGTTTATACTTGAAAGGAAATTTATATTAACTAAATTTAAAATCTATTTTAATAGTCTCTTTAAATATACAAATAGCTCATAAACTTTAAATAAAAACTGCAAACTTCTATTTTTAATTATGGTTTGTTTTATAATTGCTAAAATAGAACATTAAATTTGAAAATGCAGCATCAATATTATTAGATCATACCACACTTACATTGACAAACAACAACAAATCATGGCAATTGATTTCTTAATCACTATTACTATAGGTTCTACAGAGCAAAGAGGACAGCCTCAACCTCAGAATAGCGAAATCAAACTCAGCAGGATCAAAGCTAGGACTCAGAGAAAGTGGGAACTTTCAAATTCTCAGGAAGTGGACTTACTAAGCTCCCTCAAGCAGGTCAACCAATTAACAACCCAACCTTCACTTTCAGAGTAAACGCTAACGGAACTGTCACTCCCTAGATGGTTCCTGCTTTGAATTCTAGCAGCACTGGGCAACAGCAAGATAGCACTTCAAAATCTAAATCCTTGAGGGACCAGATTACTACGAATGAACGATCTATGAGATCAGAAGAAGATCTGAAAGAGGAAGAAGAATTAAAGAAACAAAAGAGGTAGATTAATCTTTAGAGAGTTGTAGCTCCTCAGGGAAGCAATTCAAAGCCTAAAGAAGTAGAAGAGGAAGAGAAAAAGAGCATTTAGAATCCTACGGGTTCTTCATTTAACCCTTTCAACTATAAATAAGTCAATATTTAATAGAATGAAGCATTTCAAGACTACAGGGACTTGGAGTAACTCTGGAACTAGCTTCTACAAGGGTGCCACTACTTTCAAATACGATCCTTCTCAGCCAATAAAGGTCGAATTCAAGCCTATGAATCCCATTCCTTCGACAACTATAGTGGACCTCAAGAGTGAGCAGAAGCTCATTGTCAACAAAGATCACCAAAATAAATTCAATGATTTAATATATAAACTTATATAGATCTCATGAACAATTCCATTGTTAAGCAAACTTAGTCATCTATAAAGGACAATTAGGCTGAAGGAGGGGAGTCACAATCTTGTTCTCAGTTTTCATTCCAAGGAAACTCCCAGTCCACTTCCGGTTTCAACCCTTTCCTTCCTCTTTCTTCCTAAGTTAGCAACAGACCTCTAAATTAACAAACATTTTCGCTTTTTCACTTATAAATTTATCTCAAATCTTTAAAAATACTCTCAAGAGAACTCGAAATCAATTGCCTCTTATATTTGGTTTTTAAAGGATATTTTTTTAATTTAACTAAGACATCCAAATGAAACGCAATAATAATTTATTGTGTTAGAAAAATAAAAAAGCATGTGAAGGTTTTTTTTACATATAAAATGAAACTTTTAGGAGATATAATTAAAATACCTCTATTTTTGTACCTTGTTGATAAGAAATTTTTTTAATTTGAACCTCCAGGAGAGAACATAGTAGCTTCATAGCTGACTGCAGTTCAAGAGATCCTTATTGATACCACTAAAACCCTTCAAATATAAAAACAGCTTACCAGGAGCAATCACGTTGGAACTCTCGAGCAGAGTCCTTAAGATTTTTTAATTTAATTAAATATTCCCTAAGTGAAGAGCTTGTTTGACTTTGAGGAAAACAAAAAATACTTGAAGTCTTCTTCCACTGAAGAGCAAAAGGGAGGAAATACTTCTAATTCTGAGTTGTCCTTATTTTTAAGTACTATGTATTTATTGTATGATGAGTAGCCCAATTCTTCAAGTCAGAGAACCCTTGTTTGGAACCAACAACAGCAGTAATCTCACTATTTAATTATAAATTTAATGTGTTATATAATCTCAAGGACTGGTTGTGAAACCAGACTTTTCTAGGATACCAAACCCTTTTTCAACTCAAGGATCTACCTCAAGCTTGTTTGGGGCTGGGAAGTCTCTTTTCGATATGAATCCCAAATCTTCTCAAGACTAAGCTAGTGATCAATAGAATCAAGATAAGCTTGCTGATCTTGCCAAATTACCAAACCCCTTCCTCATTTCTCAAGCAACAAATCATAAACTCAAAATAAGTTTTAAAGTATGATGCTCATTTTAAATTGGCAAATCCTTTCACCTAAAAAGCTGCTCAACCTGTTTCCTAGCCTTCTTAAAATATTTGGGGAGGCCAAAGATGGGGAGGTGGCTCTTAGTAGATTGCCTCTCACTAATGGGGATTCAAGGCTCCTTAATCTACTGCAGCCAAACAACAGGAAGAGGAAAAAGAAGGCGAGAGTGAGGATGAGGAGCTTCCACCTGACTAAAAAGAGCAGATAAAGGCTGATCCTAATGTGCTCAAGCAGTTTTAGAGGCCTATCCACTCTTTCCAGACTACAAAGGGTGCTGGTGGAAAAGTGCCTTGCAAGATTGAAGGAGCCAACATCAGCATTGAAAAGTTGAGCGCGGATACAGAAGGAAAGAAGAGCCCTCTCTATCTTACTTGCAGAGATGTGCTTGCAAAGCCTCTTTTCACTGGCCAAATCGTTCCAGGAGTATCAAGAGTTTGTGAGCCTAAGGAACAGAAGCCCGGAAAGTTTATTGCTCAAGCACTAGTTTATTTGATGAAGGATAACAAGCCCGAGTTAGAAGTCTGCGTGATAGAGTTTATCACACCTGCGGAGAAAAATCTATTCATTGATCATTTCAAAGCAGCTTCTGAGAAAAAATGAATGCACTTTTCTGGGATTATTCGCCTTCCTTTCTTAACTTATTGCCATCACTCCAAGCTAAGAATTTAAAATGATAAATTAATCATGCTGTAAATTTAATGAATCTAAGGATATTTTTCTATCGAGCCTGGATTATATTTTGCCCCTTTGACTCTTCTATAATATTTGGTTTTTAATTTTCACTTGCTTTGGTTATACTATCCCACCAAAAATGGAAGAACTGAATGCGCTTGATTATAAATAGATAGATTCTATACTCTTAAAATATAATCTCTATGCATAATTATGCTATTGATATCGCGCTATTTCATTGAACTACCACACCTGGGTTTATAAAATCTTATAATGCAAAAATGGTTTGGATTATTGCTTAGGTCATTCATAAATTAGTTTATATATAGTATATTAATGTAGTAGAATTATGATTGACTCTTCTCTTTTTGATAACTTTCTTAATCTCTGTGCTTCCTTGAGAGCTCATGTCTATCTGAACACTTCCCATCATGTGAGGACTAGAACCATAACTGCCTCTTGAGATTCCTTTGCCTATCAAGCTTCCACTGTTAAATTTATTCTGCAACTATAAATGAAGATGATTGTTATCTTGGCCGTTGAGATTCATGACATTCTTTTGATTTTCAATATTGATTTGGTTTGATAGAGCAGTTGATTGAGAAGCATTGCTTGAGTTATTTAAGTTCATCCTGTATTGTGGTTGATTAATCAGCATTTTCTCTCCAGAAACACCTGATGACAACATACAAATTATTAAGAAAATTACAAACCTTTTAAATAGAAGTTATAGAAGAAAGAATTTAACACCTAGTTTAAGAATCGGTTGCTAGTCAGATTAATCTTTATTTTAATATTTCAATTAAATGAAAATTAAAACATAGGCTTAGAGATGTTCTTCAGCTTGCTAGGCTTTAGGATATATTGGTTGTATGCAGGAGGCATACCTTAGTTTACTTTGTTTATTACGAGACCGCTGCTCAAACCTGATCCTTGCCCAATCGGAGGAAGAAGTTTGCCTATTCCAGGTGGAGCATTATCCTACTATTACTATCTACCATGGCTCTATATTCTTGGTAGGTGGATTTGCGAGGGCGATGAAGTATCATCCACCAAGATACTTATTTCGCTTAATTATTCCTGAAGAATTGTTAGCCATTGAAGAGCTTCCACCTACACTTTGAGCATTCATCTTGGAGTTCAAGTAGGGATTATTAGTGTACTAGCTGTTCAGATTGTAAATGTAAGGAGAGCTGCTTAAATTATTGCCATACGCACCGTTTCCTAACTGCTAGTTAGAAGTAGGTTGACCATAAATAAGAGCGACTCTTTGAATGTTGTCATTCATCTAGTGATTGTATTTATATCTACGCATAATCAGATCTTTTTCAGCCTTTTTTATACCTAGCACACCAGTCGGACGAGCGTCACCTGTTATATTTATGTAGTTCAAATTCTTCTTAGATGCTGTTATTGGAAGTACACCAGTCAACTCCTAAGGAGATCCCCCATTCACATACAATTAGGTATCCTTAATGTATGGATTGGATATTCCTGACATCTACTATTAAGGTCTATTGATATAGATTCTCTCAATTGATCCTGCATTAGAGTAAGGTTGTCTATTGGCCATCATAAGCTGTGATGGTGAAGATATTTTAGTGAGGTTGCTTTTCCTGGAGATCGGAGTTATATGGTTTAGATTTGATTAGGGTGAATCATTTTGATAGTTTGATTGTAATTCGTCCGAGGCGATAGGAAGCTTCCCTCCGGGACTATGACGTGTTAAAGAACTAGCTGGTGGAAGATGAGGTATATTAGAGACTGATGTTGGTGAAATAAAAAAGCAAAGTATTAATTTAGTTATAGTGGAACTTATCGGTCATCATTTTCAAAAACTTCATTCTCATATTCATCATTCTGAGCATTTTGAGGCTTCACATCCTATTTAGGTGGCTTTCTACTATTGGCACCAGCTGTTGTTCTTTTTGAAACTGATGCCTTAGTAGCCATTACAGGAGGGGCATTTTCTTGAATATTCTGACCTCCTTCTTTAGATTAGGCTCGAGAGTTTCTCGATAAGATAGACTTCCTATCCTCTTCTAATTTGCTCGGCGACATCTTTGTCTTGACTGATGAGTATCGTCCTGTAGCTGATCAGTTGATGAATTTTCATTCAACCTGAGCTGACTTGTTGTTGGTTTTTATGTATTGCTTGAAACCTGAGAATTTTATTGCTGGAGAGTGAGCACTCCAGATTTCTTTTTCTTCGAAGGTGCACCTGGAGGTGGTAACTATCCACCATTTTTGGCCTTCTAGTTTTTGATATCTGGCAGTACTTAATTGTGACCAGGGTCAAATGTTCGTCTCCTTTTTTCCTCCTCCAAATTTTTCTTTCCAGAAGAGTACTGTGGCTTAGGTAATCTGTCTGTGAGATAGAGAAGATTTTTAGGAACTCTGATCGTATTCAAGAGGCTTGATTAGCTGTCGTAGAAAAAATCCTACGGAAAAAGCTTCTCAATCCTTTTCTTAATTGAAGGCATCTCGAGGATTTTCTCGCATGAAGGTCTGAGCTAAGGAGAAACTTAGACCAATGATTTCACGAGATTAGCGAGGTCTTGAGAAAAGACGTTAGGGATTTTAGGATAGATTCCTCTTAATACCTTTTTGAACAGCCCCTACATATCCTCTGCTCTAAAAGGGGGCTTAAGAGCGATTGATTCATAGAGTACACAGCCCAAAGACCAAATATCACTCTTGTGGTCATACGGTTGATCCTTCCACACTTCAGGGCTGGCATAATAAGGCGTTCCAGTTTAAGTGTAAAGCATGCCCTTTTTGGCTACTTTAGAAACGTTCATATCTCCAAGCTTGGCTGATCCATCTTTATTTAGGAAAACATTTGCACTCTTCAAGTCTCGATGGAAAATCTAGATTTCGTGCAGACACTTAAGTCCCCTCACCATTTGAATAAAGATCTTCCAGATATCGTCTTCTTTAAAGAGAGTGTTGCCCTTTTAATGATCACAAATCTACTGAAATAAGTCTCCATTATCTGCATACTCCATTACTATACTATCAAAATGTGAGATTTTCAACCGATAAAGTTAAGGAGAAATTATTTCGACTTCTTAATTATCACTTGATGAATGGAAGAAGAAAGTTACAACAAACCATTTTCGTAGGTAAATTTTCACTATAATTTGCACTTACCATAGAGATTGAGAGGGCTCATCTATAAAAGCCTCTTTATAGGCGACAATATTTGGGTGTTGTATACTCGCCAAGATTCTGACTTCATTTAAGGCATTTTCCTTCTCCTTATCAGAAAGTTTTTGCATTTTAACTTTTTTCAAAGCATAGAGTTCGCTATCTGAATACCTCTTTACATGGTAAACGCTGCTATAAGCACCCTCACCTATAATTAATTTTATTAGTCTACCAGATTATACTAGTTAGTATAATATCCTTGAAAAAGAAGTGCTTACCAAGACGCTTAAGTATCTCGAATTCATTCAACGACATTGTGCTGAAATAATTAATTATCAATCCGATTATAATATTTGCAAAATTATTTGTTCGTTTCTCATCCCTATTACACCACCTTCATGATTCTTAGTTCATTCTTTCGAAATACTAAAGAATCTAAGAAAGTAATGAATTTAATAGAAATAATTCCTGTTAGTATCTAAAACTTTTCATCTTCTTTGGCTGCCCATTTGGCTTTGCATCATAGAAGCCTGAAGATTCTGTGACTGATTAAGTGAAGCGTTATTTGGCTAGTTGCTAGCTGAAGGCTTGGACTGAACATAAACAGCAGCATTAACATTGTCTTTAGCAGACTTACTGCAGTATTCCTATACATTTATTAAAACGAATTGTTAGGTATGTTACAGCCAGTATAGTCTTTTGATTCTGTGGGAAAGGATATTGAATCTCGTAGAAACTCATAAGAAATAACCCTTTAATCAAATCAAGAGAGAAAATAAAGTAGGATTGAAATAATTAAAATTTTTGACGATAAATCTAAAATGGAAGAAAATCATTAGGCCAACGAGGATGGTAAGAAAAATTAAGATTACTATACATGCTTATAAAATATTCTGGAAACTTTCAATCTTACTTTTATTTAGATGAAATATTTCAGTACTTCTAGAATGGAGAAGACATATAGGTTAGAGATTCTAATAGCAGCGAGGAAGAAGAGTCAGAAGAGGAGGAAGAAGATTAAATCCCAGTAGGAATGAATGACGGCATAGACTAGTTTATGGGAGGTATTATTACTTTTTTATGATTCGTAATTTTGAAAAATAGGTCATGATGGAAATGGTGGAGGCACAAGGACTACTATACTTGCTGAATCTCAGCTTATTGGAAATAGAGAGGAAAGCATGATTTATGATATCGAAAGATTAAGAACTCTCTTTAGAGCTGCTCAATTTTAAAAGGCCTTAGCTTTCCTTCAAAATAAGCTTGTATATTCATAGATCTTCTTTAAACAATTCAGGTTTCAAATGATATTTCTTTCTATACTCAAATTTGTACTTGTGAACTTTAGAAACGCTTACATGCTTTTAAATAAGTTGGGAAAGGTAATAATTATTTGTCTAGTTCATACCCTCAACATAGAAATACACTTTAAACCCTTTCATATTGTCAAGAGTGGGACGTCTCTGCCTTGAAATTGGCAGAAAGCAAGAGGCACTAGAGTATTTTAACCAAGTGTTAAAAATGATGAAAGAGTCAGGCTCCTAGCCAAAAGAAGGCTCAGCTACTGGAGCTATTGATGGGCTACTAGATACCAACCATGATCCTGATCTGGCAGTTCTATGCCATGTAAATAAGTAAGCTATCTCTATTCCCGTCTTTAACATATCTAAAAAGAGGGTTTGTTAACATTTACGATGGTAATTACAAGGATGCTATTGAGCAGTTTAGAAAGATACTCTCATACAAGCCAATGAATTTGATAGCACTCAATAATAGTGCCACCTGCTAAATGTAAATTTCATTCAAATCTGAGAAGATATAGATTCTGCAATGAAACTACAAGGTCAATAGAAACTCTAGAAAAACTTGTCAAAATGGACCCAAAGAAGAATTTAAATGAGTAGATAGTTCAGAATCTTATGAGTTTGAATAGAAAATGATTTTTCTAAGAAAGTTAAAATTTTCATTTCTAAAGTCTTGCTACCTCTAATGAATGCGGCATATCTCTAGGATAGTGAGAATGTAGCGCGAGTCTAAATTATTCGAAGGAGGAAAAAGTCCAAAAAGTTCATTTGTCTCTTTGCGAAGTAATTTATTTGCTCTGTTTTTAATATCATCCTCAGGCTTTATAATTTGGGCTGCTTTATTATGATGATGGGAAACTGGTTTTTGAGGAGATGTGCCAAGATCATCGTCTAAATCAAAAAGTCCACCTGCACCTCCAGATTTGTATTCATTTCTATTCTTGGGTATCATATGATCGAATAACCCGTCATCGTCATTCATTCCGCCTGAGCCGCTATACATGTCAGTTGGTAGCTATGATAAATAATTAAACCTAGCTGAGAGTTCTGGCCAAAATTAGAACCTAATCCAGTGGTAGTGGTGTTTTGCGCAGAATTAAATCCAAAAGGATCAAAGAGTGTGTTGCCTAAACTTAGAGAGCCTGAGTTCCTAGGATTTTTAAGTGCTTTCTCAGTTTCAGCTAGAAGAATATAGAGTAGTCTCAAACTTTCTTTGACTTGCTTAATTTCGTAAGTTGCACAAGCATTCATGTATCTTAAAGGGAATGGGATCTCCTCACTAAGATAATTTGATACAGAAGGAATATTTGAATTACTCATCATGGACTGCAAACATTATAGACTTCTGAAGCTTTGTTATCACTTCCTCAGAGAGGATTCTCGCATTCTGATACTCCTTCAGCTTAAAATAGACATAGGCCAGGCATTCATTGTAAAATGTCACTTCCTCTTCATTCATCTGTCCATCATTTGAAATATAAATTTCTTTATTTCATGAATCTTTTTTAAAGATAAAGCTTTGAGAATTTCAAAGATTTGAATAGGTTTAATCAAATGATAAAATTAAAACACGATCGATGAGCTAACAACTTGATGCTTTGATGCCTTATTTTATTAGAAAGAGTTTATAAGAAATATCCTATATCTCAGTTTTATTTCGATATATTCTTCCCCTAAAGTTGCATACTCATTAAGTTGCCTAAAAAATAAATATCTAGCATATATGAAACCTTCTTCAAAATTTTGCTTAGAATTAATTGTATGAACAATCCCTAAAATGAAGACATAAAAAAAATATTTCCTTTCACTCCAATTCTTTGAACTTGTTCTTTTAATAAGCCTTTCAAAGTCTTCCTATTAATTTATTGCTTTTTCGCATTATTCCCTTGATCTTTTGAAGAAGTTTATTGAATAGCCATTCCATTTAACCCAAGACTATTGTATCTATCAAAGCCAGAAATGTCCAAACTTTGATTTACAATTACACTACTAGATTCATCTTATTGATTCATTTAAGAGTTATGTCTTTATATCGATGATGTTTAGAAGGTACTTCTGCTATTATCTTTCTGTGATTCAAAAGTCCTCACATTATGGAGTTCTTTTAAGCCTCTGAAGTGCTTATTCCTCGAGTCATTAGAGTCTTAATAAATTTAATGAAGAATTAAAATTTCGATATGGTTCGTCTGCCTCATATCCTTAAGCTTTCAAATTAAGACTAGATATTATTTATGGAGCATTTACCGTAGTCGTTCCTCTCTCATATGACTTTGAAAGAGCTTAGCCTTTGTGTGAGCTTTCTACATAAAGACCTCGGGCTTACATCTATCTTGATTATTTTAAGGCATTATTGCTAACAGTAAAATTGCTCGAGGATAGTAAATTCTGATTACTAGAAACGAGATCCCGCGAAAATGTCATTTTTAATGCATTAGGAACTTCAATCTCCATATTTACTATCCGCTTCTATATTTCTCTCTAGTTAATATTTTTCAAATGACGTAGTTATGGTTTGGAATCAATGGAAGAGGAATTCTGGATTCTTTGGGAAGATTCCCCTAGATTCTCTTCTTAAAATTAACTTCCTTCCGGAAAATAAGAAGTTGAAACAGCTTCATCATTCATATTATGCTACTCTTTCTCTTATTTTAAAATTATTTTGGCCTTCTTTTGTTCCTTCGCTTGGCTCTCTTGGACATTTTATTTTTCAAATTAGGCAACTCCATTTTTCCTACTCGCGCTATCATTATTGCTTCTATCCCGCCCTTTTTTCTTAAGTATCAAAGATTTGAGCTGATGTCGGATGTGTTTCAACTGTAGTGAATTATTCTGCTCCTAACTTAAGTTGGTGGGTGATTTATTCAAGTAAACAGAGCCTGCTATCTTGTCTATTTAACTTCTCTGATCTGAAGATTCAATGGTCTTGGTAGTTTTTGGAGCTAAATTTATTGTGTTCATGTTGCCACTATTCAAACTCAAAGTTATTGGTGCAGGGAAAAATTTCTATCTTGATTTCTTCTTGGAAGTACTTCCAGCAGGGGATCTCAAATGAAAGTTGCCCGATTTATTTTGGCTACTAGAAGCCACATTTTGAGGGGAACTTGAGTAGGTGTAGTTTGAATGCTACATATTAGTTTGGATTTGATCTTGAGTGAGAGAGAGGGAGGGCTTTGAAATTATAGTCCTCCTCATATCATAGATAAATAATACTGAAATGACAATTAAATAAAGTAAATCGTTTTGTTCCAAAGAAGCCTAAACTGAAGTGTCCACTACTGATTAGGACTCTGGCACTACTTAAAGTGTTTGATATTATGACTGTTAAGATTCTCTTGGATTTGTCTGGAAATTCTTGCTCCTCTGATCCTTATTTTACTATCTCATAGCAAGATTTCTTCTTGCTAGCTAATTTATGATGATGGAGTTTTTAGAATCTTTTTGGCTTTCCTCTTTAAATTAAATATTATCCCATTTTACATCAGAGGAGAAAGAATAAAGAAAATTCGATAATTTATCCAAGAATAATTTAAGCAGAAATTAACTCCTTATTTAATATTATTTAATCTGAAATTAAAAACAAAGAGATTAAACATAACTTATATATTTAAAATATAACAGTAATTTTATTGAAGATTGAAGATTTTTAAGCATTATGTATTTAATTTTGATAAACCTCAGTGACTATATTGAACTAGTCTTGATCAATAATTTGCAAGATAGGCCTTGATCTACTCTTCTCTAGAGGAAGTTTGAGTTCTCCCTCGTTAAATGTCATATTCATCATCTATCTTTGCAACCTATTATAACCTTTCTGACGCTCTTGCTTCATTTATCTTTTTTAAAAAAAGAATTTAATTTAGTCAAAGGTAGGTCTGTTTTGAAGCTGCTAACTTGGATTGTATGCTCTCACTCTTAAAACATGATATAATAACATTTAACTTTTACATATTCTTGCTTGAGTTTGGGCAGACTGAGTCTTCTACTTGTTCTAGTTTAAAATCCTCTTGCTAAAGTAAAGAGACTAAGGACTGAAAATGCCTTCTTAAATTAAATTTTCACAATAAAGTATAATAAGATTTACTAAATATTAACTTGTTTGTGTCCAGAATTCCAACTCAGTTTATCTATTTCTGTGCCCTTCTCAATCAATTTCAAGCCATCATTTAAACTCTAAATAAGAGTGTGATTTCTGGAGTGCACTTTAACCAATGGTATTGGATCAAGGCCAGAACACTAAGATTGTGAATCAACCAATCAATGATTATTTAGACTGTAAAATTTATTTAGGATAATTTGTCAACCATATTTTTCTCCTAATCATCAATTATTGTTAATTGGTGGAGTTTGAGCTTAAAAGAACTTTTGCTGCTTTCATACTAAGTTGATGAAGAGTTAAGTAGTGGTTGTTGATTTTTGGAATTTGGTTGCATTTAATCTTGATGAGTTTGAATTTTAATAGTTCCCTCATCCTAATTCAAAACTTCCTCTTTCTGTTTCGAATCCACTTTATTGCTATCTTACGAGCGGGAAGGTATTCTCTCTGGGGCTTATGTGGTAGAAGTCTGTTGTTTTTAGAACCTAGGAAAGACATAGTTTGAGTGAGAGAGCTAGCCTGCTTCCCATCTAGCGTTTATTTTGTCCTTGAAGAGTTTTAGCTCTATTTCCATCTTGGGATTAATATAGCGCTTATTTTAAGTTTGAAGCGCATCTCCCCTCGTACTCGCAAGAACATAACCCTCAGAGGTTGTTGTGCTAGATGAGAGTTAAGTCAGATTCAGTAGATTCGCTTGGAACTCTGCGCTCTCAGATGCAAAGTTTAGGATTCTATGCTGCTTTAAATTTAATTAAAAACTGATGACACATTTTAGAGTATCTTGAAATTAAGAATATTAATGATGCTTGGTCTTATTATCAAGTTGCATGAAAAAACTCTCAAAAGCTATGTTCTTCAAAAGTTGGTTGCTGTTTTGACTTTAGGGGAGTAAATCTGAGGCAAGCTTGGGCATTCTCCTTTGCTGGAAATCAAAAGTATCAGCCTCAAGCGAGTTCTTGTTTTGAAGTCGTTTGGTCTGATTTAAGTTCATATCTTAAACTAAAACAGTTAGAAATATCTGAAAATTTGTATCTCTCTTCTCTCTGAAGATACGGTGTGCTCTTCTTGATATTTTAGGTTTCTCAAAAGATCCGCTAAGGTACTCGCCATTTACTTATTCCACCATGGCTACCTGAGGATTCTGGTGCTACGGCTGCTCAACAACCTATTATTTATCTAGCTTCCCAGATTCTCTTAATAAACATACTTTTCATCTTCATTATAATATTAATTTCTAAATTCTCTACAATTTCGGGACATGTTAGTAAGGTTGCTAGACTCATCATGCTCAACTATCGTAAGCAAATTTCGCTTCCTGTACCTCAAATATAGTTTCTAGTCCCTCAAGTTAATGAATGACTAATTAAACTACATAAGACATAGAGATTCCTTTAATATGAAAGCGTGATGGTAAGTGTTAGGATCATAACTTGGAAAATCCTTGAGAGAGTATTGCTTCTGCTAGTGGTTTCTGCTATTATAGCGAGAGTTTAGAGACATTAAAATTTATTACTATTCTCACAAGACTACCAATTATTATTATCTATCAAATCCAAAACTATAAAAATAAATCAGCACTACATTTTATTAAAGTGACATCATAGTAATAATTAAGTAATAGCCATATCATATTAATATCAAAATTAACAATATTGTGCTCCTCTTTGTCTCTCCATCAAAACTAAATATATCTAACCGAATCTTCATCCCCTTGAAATTTTCCTTAATAATTTCTTAGTAAGCTTTTATTCGCAAGCATGAAATTAATTAAAATAAAGAGATACGAGTGTCACATTTATTGCTTTTATTTTGACTTTTAGCTTTGCTCTTTTTCTTTGATTTTTTGTTTCCTATCGTGCATATGGTCTTAGAGTTCTTTATCATCTTCTTCTCTAAATATGATTATAATTAACGAATATACAAAGACTTTTTATTATTCGAGTAATGATATTTTCTAGATCGTATTTGATCTCACTGAGGAAAAGTGCTTTGGCAGGAGCTGCATTTTTATAATACTCTTGCTAGATTTTTGCATTATTATAAAAAGACATGCTTATTTTTGCATCTGCAAGTAGTTCTTCATGCTCCTTTTTCTTGAGCAAGTCTTGTATATCTTCAATGCTTTGTATTTTACCAGTTGAGTAGTTGACTGCAGTTTGCATCATGATTCTAATTTAGTTCCACATGAAGGAGCGAGATCTTATTTGAGTTTCCAAAAGCAAGGGAAGTCCGAAAGATGGCGAGTTAAACTAATTAGTGCTGTTCTTTGCTTTCAGGATATCTTGAAATATAAAGAGGAGAAAATATGAAGATGAATTGATGAAGGTCTGAGAGTTTGCGAAATGCTAAATCTTGTCTTCTCTCTTCGAGATTATTAGGTTTAAGAGTTTCATTTATCTGATTCAATTAATTCGTCAAATGCAGGTCATGCTTGTAGAGAGGACTTGCCTAGCTCACCTGAAAGTAAATCTCCTCTATTGTGCGAATATAGTCATAAGGATCAGGCTATAAATTATTTATTTCTATAATGATTTCTAAGTATTCTTACCTCATTTATTCTGACTAAGTTTTTGAAATAGTGGGTTCCTTAAAACGTAGATATGGCTAAGTAGAATTTAGCGATATCAAATTCTTCAAAGGCCAATTCCCATGTATGATCTCTCATAATGTGAGCGTATGGACAACTGGAATTCCTTCTCCCTCCTTAGTTGAGTAGGATCTTGTAGTTATACGTTCTATTTGAGACTACATTAATATGAGCTTTTAATTTTACCTATAGAGAGGACTCTATCTGCAGTCAAAATATCCATCTTTCACGCGATAAAGCTGATTCACTTATATGTTGTGCTCTTTCCTTGAGAAAAAGGAGTTTAGTCCCATCCTTAGATCTTCACTATAATAAAGTTTCCTTGTTGCTGGGTCGTTTTCAGCATCGAAAGTCAGGGCGTTACAATAAGCGTGAACACCTTTATCAGTCCTGCTTGCTCCGCGTACTTTAGGCACTATGTTTTGGTTCTTCCTATTGAACTCTTTTAATCCGTCCTAAGTTTAATTGTTGAAATGAACGGATAGAAAATTTTAATATTTTGTATGGAAAATGAAGTAGAAGGCTAGCTACATTTTTATATATGTGAATCTTATTTATTCAAAGTCTGAATACAGGATATTCTTTTCTTACCTCAAAGACAGATAGTATACCTCTCTCTGTAATGTTTGGCTCAACAGGATCCCTCATTCCATGGAAATGAGATCCATCATAAGAGAAGATTGCTAAGTACCTTCTTGAGTGCTCATTTACTTTTTTCAGCATTATGTATTTTAAAAATGTTTAATTTAATAAACCATATGAATTTATAAAACAGCTCAAAGAGGAATGAAATTATGACATTAAATCTAATTATAATAAATATAATTTGAATTCAAAATTTGTAGTCCATTTTTGCCAGACTAAACTCTTCCAAAGCTAATTTGATTCTTCACATCTTAGAATATGCACATAATTGAGATAATTTTGGATGGATTCAAATCCTATTCTCACAGAACCATCGTTGAAAGTAAGTTAATTAAGCTTTTTGGATATATTAAACTTCATGATAAAATTAATGAATTTGATTTGCGGAATATTAAGGCAATTACTTCCATTTTTACTCTATAAAGAAAGCATGATGGTTTTTAAAGCATCAATAAGAAAATGCCTTAATTGTTCTTTATGAATATTTTGAGCTATTCTAAGCTATAATTTGATTTCTTTTGTAGAGTTCGATCCTCAGTTTAACGCCATCACCGGTTTGAATGGTTCAGGCAAGTCAAACATCCTTGATGCAATTTGCTTTGTGCTGGGTATCTCCCAACTTTCTCATGTGAGAGCTGAAAAACTTCAAGAGTTGATCTACAAACAGGGAAATTCGGGAGTGACCAAAGCTAGCGTGACCATCTCATTTGACAACTCCAATAAAGCTCAAAGTCCTCCTGGTTACGCTGAAATGCCCAAAATCTCCATTTGCAGAACCATTGAAAACCAAAAGTCAAAGTACTACATCAATCCAATTCCTTCACTCGTTATTTGAATATCTTAGAGTGAATTTATAGTAAATGGATCTACCAAAACAGCTGAGCAAGTGAAGAGCTTGTTCTGCTCTGTGAAGCTGAACGTCAACAACCCTCACTTCCTGATTATGCAAGGCAGAGTAACAAAGGTCATAAACATGAAACCTCCTGAGGTATTGGGATTGATTGAGGAGGCTGCTGGTATTTCTCTTTACCAAGCAAAAAAGGAGCAGACTCGCAACCTGATTAAAAAGAAGGACGCAAAACTGGAGGAGATTAAAAAGATCCTTGAAGAGGAAGTAAATCCTCAGTTGGACACTCTCAAAGCAGACAAGGAGGCCTATGCCGTTTTCAAAGGAAACGAAGCACAAATTGAAGCCAATCGCAAAGTGCTGATTGCACACAAGTATTGGGAAAATGATTAGCTGGTTAACTAGGGAGATTCAAAACTCGAACAGTTAAAGGCTTAATGCAGGAGAACTGAAGTTGAGGAACAGAACAAGCAAGCCGAGATAGATCAAATGAAAAAGCAACTGCACCTTATAAAATGAAATAATGAATGGTTTGTATATTAACTGTATTTGGCCAAGCAAAGCAAAGAGGTCACAGAGGAAGAGAACCAAATCAAGAAAAGCATTCATGATCTTGAGAAGGACATCTATTCTTAATTTAAGTAAAATTCGAATCTTTAATTAAAGCCTAGTAACAAGATCTAAATTTCAGAAAATTAATAAAATTTCTGAATTTAAGAGCATACATAAGAGTAGATTTTAAGTGTCTTCTCTTTTTTATTTATTAAATTAAACAAAGGTTAGTTATTTTCCTTTAATTTATATTCCAAGTCCCTTCAAAAGAAGAGGATTGAGACAGAGGAGGAGTAGTTCATTTCTAAAGAGTAGAAAGATTTCGCCCTCATTGAAAATCAAAAGATTAAGATTGGTAAATTCGAGAGATAGATTTTAGAGCTAGATAATGAGACACTTAAATAGCTTGAGAAAGATATTGAAAATACCAGAGAGTAACAAAGAGAGTATGATCGCGAGCTCAAAGCTATCAAGGAGGGAAAGTAGACAAGTGGTTCAGGCTTAGGTGTCATTGAAAGAGCTCTAGCTGAGAAGGAGAATGAATTAGTAGGCGTACAGAATAAACTTAGAGATCTTGAGCTACAATTCAAACTCAAGCGGCAAGAGATTGCAGATGCAGAGAAAGTTCACTAGAATAGAGAACAAGAGATCAAGGCTTTCTAGAATGATCTGAACATGAAGTAACAGAAGAAATAAACTATCATCAATCTCTAATGAGTGCATTTTTAAGATACTCAGCATGGAAAAGCAATTAGAGGAGAAGAAAGAAGATCTCATTCACTATGAGTAACTGAGAAAGGACAAGCAATAGGTAGAGCATAGATTGCAAGAACTTGAGAAATAAAGGGAGCCCCTGCAAAGACATGGAACCATTGTGACTTTTGAATATCGCGATCCTGATGAGTAGTTTAACAGAGACTTGGTGCTGGGAAAGATAATTAAACTTTTCAGAGTGCAAGATATTCAAACCTTTGGGCAAGCCCTAGAGCAGATTGGAGGACCTAAGTTCAATAACGTAGTGGTAGAAAATGAAATTGTTAGTGGAAAGCTTATCAAAGGTAGATGTGTCAATTCAAATTGTGATATAAGTTATAGTATAAAATTTTTGGTCAACTACAACGTTACCTACATCCCTTTGAATAAGATTTAAGCCCCACCTTTCTCAGAAGATATGAAGAGAAGAATTCTATCAATGGTCCCCGAGGGCAAAGCCTGGTATGCTAAAGATCTAATCCAATATGATCCAAGGCTAGAGCCTGCCATGAATTTCGTATTTGGAGGTCAAGTAAGTCTATTCTTAAGATTATAACTCATCTTTTATAGTTTGTTGCAGCTGATAGAGAAACTGCAAATAAAATTTGCTTTAATGGCCTCAGACCTTTACATTTAATTACTTAAAAATGCTTTATAAACCTTCAATATGTGTCACTCTGGATGGTTAGAAGTACAACCCCGCAGGTCTACTTGAAGGAGGTTACGTGAAGTAGAATGAAATTATCAAGGGTTGTCACTAATATCTTGACTTGATGGATCAACGAGGAAGCTTAAATTAAGCCAAAGAGAAAATAGATAAGCAGCTCTAGTTCCTTCATAACACTTGTAAGCATCATCAAAACTCATCTGAATACTTTAAGTCTCTCATATCAATTATATTTAGTTCGACTTACTGAGGATCTGAAGCAGGGACTTTAGCTGGTATAGCACGAATATAATTTCAAGAAAGAGCGCTTGGAAGAGCTCAGAATTCATCTATCTCCTCTAGAAGTTCTTCAGCTGTTAACATCGAAGCTAGAATTAACCTACTTAAGGAAGAACTCCAAGAATTGAAGCAAAAGATTGAACTCTTCAATCAAAAATAGGTAGAACTCAATAAGGAAAGAGAAGAAAAGAGGCAAGAATTGAATATCATGAAAAGTCAAGCCAAGAAGGCAGACTCTCAAGCTCAAACTAGAATGTTCCAGGACAAGGTCTCTAATAATTTGTTATGCTTTATTCCACTTATTAATTTAAGGTCAACGAGTTAGGAAGGGTGAGAGAACAGCTTCAAAGGCAGCTGCAATAGAAAAGAGACGAGCGAAACAGACTAGAGATAAATATCGAGGAAGCTAAGAATGAAATTATCTCCATGCAAGAGAGTTTGAAGGTGGAATAGAATCGTCTGCAGACTGAGAAGATTAAGATAAGAGAGCTTTTAGCAGAGTTAAAGGAAGAGCAGCGCTAGCTTGATCACTTTAAAGAGAAACTTAAGTTGATGGAATCAGAAAGAGTCAAAGCAGATATCGAGGAAAGCTAAATTCTCTCAAGACTCACGGCGAAAGAGAAAAATTTGGAAAAGTTGAGAGAGGAAAAGAAGGAGAAAGAGTCAGAAATCAGGAAATTTGAAAGTGACATCAGGCTTTCTCGCAAACTCATTGAGCAACTAGATCAGCAATTCAAGTGGATCGCTAATGAAAAAGAATTCTTCGGATCTGCTTAGAGTAAGTATGACTTTGCAAGAATCAACATAAATCGAATGTCTGAGGAAATGGTAAGGCTTGAGCAAGAAAATGAGAAAAATAAGAATAGAATTAATCATAAGGTGAGGCTATGTTTGACAAAGTTGAACAGCAATATAGCGATTTACAGCGCAAGAAAGAGACTACCCTAAGAAACAAAGATAAATTTGAAGAGACTATCAAAGAGCTTGATGATCTGAAAAATAAGGAGGTAGAGAGAACTTACACTGCTGTAAACAAGTATTTTGCGGACATTTTTAGTACTCTCTTGCATGGAGCTATGGCAAAGCTTATGCCTCCAGAGAATAAATCTGTCCATGATGGCTTAGAGCTTAAGGTAGGATTCAGCGGCGGTTGGAAAGAGAGCTTGACTGAACTCTCAGGTGGTTAGAGATCTCTTCTTGCTTTGAGTCTGATTTTGGCTCTACTAAAGTAAACTTTTGCATAAAGTGGAATATTTGATTCCTCTAAAATTTTTTTATCACCCTGCTCCTATGTACATTCTTGATGAAATTGATTCGGCTTTGGATTTATCTCACACTCAGAACATAGGAATTATGATCCGCAAGTTCTTCTAGAACTCTCAATTCTTGATTGTTTCACTAAAAGAAGGACTATTCTAGAACGCTAATGTTCTTTTCAAAGTGGCACTAGTCGACGGTCATTCAACAGTCAAGCGCTTCCAAATCAGAAAGGCACCTTAGAATACTATTGGAGCAAGCCAAGACTTAAACATTTCACTTTATAAATTGTAATCATAGTTTAAATTGATTGTAATTTTAAACCAATCAAGCTCCGCAGCTTAATTAAAGCAAAATAGCAACTCTCGAATGATTAAACAAGGAGATAGGAGAGGCTAAATAGAAGAAGAAAAGGAAGAAGAGGAGGAGATGATGTCTTGAGGTACCTAAACTTTTATCCCTAATTTGTGCTGTATTATGTATTTTTGTAGCTTAAATTTCGTTTTAATTTATTTTACTTATATTTACTTATTATGGTAAGTATTATTATGATTAAATACTGAACAAAGCTCACGATCTTTTAAGGAAAATTTCTAGTAAGATGCTATCAGCATGATAAGAAATCAAGATATCAAAAATAAAAACTTCGATTAAAATCTTCCACAAGAGTTGAATTAGAGTCTCAGTAATTATGACTTTACAAATATTTTGTTTCCATATTTTTAAATGTTAAGACTTTATCAAGAGAGATACAACTGGATCGAATGGAAAAGTATCTTAAATGAGCATGTTCGCTTTTCCTTAACACTAAAATCATGCTTAAAATTCCGAATAAGGAGTTTACAATGGCTAAAAGACAAAGCTAAACTATTTTCATGCGAGTATTGGTAATTCATAAAATACTCACTCCGGATTACTCACCACTTTAAATCAAAGCTAGAACTCTACTATAATGCAAGCCAGGTTTAATTAAAATAATGGCTCTACTTAATAAATGAGAAATTAAACTTCCAAAATGAGTGGAGCCATAAGTTTTCAAAGTAATGGTAATTTCGCTCAAGAGGGAAGAAGACTCATGACAAGTGGAAGTGTTAATAGATTGGGTAGTCAGTTTAATAATGATAACCAGAATAGCTAGGGAAGAGCTCTCCTGACTGCTTATAATGGTGGTTAAAGATAAAGATAGTTGGTTACTGCTGCAGGAGGTAGCAGATTGAGTTTAAAGAAGTCACTTTCTGAGAGCAAGATAATCGGATAGAATTCAAACTACGCCGACTAAGAAGATAAGCTGAAGTCAACTAAAATTTTTCAAGCCAGTAGGAATTTGAAATATATAGGCTCAACTCTAGGGGCTGTTGGCTCTTAGACGATCAAAACTCTCCCTGGTTTGAATAAAATACCTATCATAATTAGCAATGGGAGCAACACGAGTCACAACTTTCAGAGCCACCAATAATAAGAGTTACACCTCCCTCAAACAATGAGGAATTAAATCTAGAGCAAGATCCTGACGCAGAATGAAACGCCGCTTTCAAAAGACTAAAAACTAGAGTTACTAAGAGCTAAAAAGACAGAAACAGAAAACAAGATCAAATCTAAGCTAAATATTTATGCGAGTGTGAGGCCAAAGTAAGATCAAAAGATCCTAGATAGGGTGAAAAAGGATTACATAGATCAAATGGAAAGGCATACTAGATAACCTAACATAGATCATTTATATTCAGTCATTCCACATCAATTAAGCTACATTCCTCCTCAAACAGCGAATCTTACTCCCTCTTCAAATTTTGTAGCCAGTTTACCAAAGACGATAGCATAATCTCAATAGCAACAAAGGCCTAAATACGGAGATTAATTTCAACAAACTAGCAACTAGAATTACGATTTAGAGGAAAACGTGACCACTATTTGTTCAACTGACAACCCTTAAAATAGATAAACAACCTCAGCATCTACTCTTAATCACTAGAACTCAGTGGACACTTTTGGTAATTACCTAAATACTGAAGGAAGACCTTCCCCCACTAATGCCTCAAGAATCTCTTTCTCTAAATCTCACCAGCACTTTCGTTCTACTAGCATGATTTCTAAGGTTACTACAAAATACTAAGCATAAGCGAAGAACTTGAGGAAAATGAAACATGCTCTTGATCTTTAGTTGAATCAATACTTAGATGGGGATCTTGCTAAGAAGTTTGGAGAGGCTGAGACAGTAGAAGACTGGTTTTTTACTGAAGAGGGCTCAAATGGAAATTCTCCTACAAAATCCATTCATTAAGCAAGGTTTAACGAGACTGAATTTGCTTAAAACAATAAAACCAAACTCACCTAAAAAGCATAAGATATATTATTTTAGCCCAAAAGGCATAACCTGATCCTTTTATTATGAATTATAGTTTTAAATCCTTTTGAAGAAAATGTTCTATTAAAGTTCATTCTAAACCAAGATACCTAGGGGTTGGCAAAAGCGCTTGAATCATCTAACGGAAAGAAATTAACTTTAAATCAGAAAAAATAAATAATTAATCAAAGAGACATAAACAAAGATTCTTCGAATGAGCTTATGAAAAAAAGAGTTAACTTTGATTTAACTTTTTAATTTATGAGCAAGGAGAGAGAATTCATGTTTATTTATTATATAAGTTTTTTAGGAGTCAGGTTTGGAAGAAGCGTAGTTCACTATGCGATTTGCTAAAGAAATTATGAGCTTGTTGAAATTTTGCTGCGAAACGGCGGAGAAGTTTGCTTTAGAGATTTCTTTGGCAGGAGTATGTAAGTTTAACTTTGCAAATATATTCCTTTTTTATCTTGTCTTGTAGTTTGCACTACGCAGTAATTGTTGGATGCGAGAAGAATATCCTGGAGATGTTATTGAACTATAACCAGCTAAATGGAGGCAAGGCAAAATTAAATTGATCCTTAAATCTTAAGCTGTGTGCATATGTTTTTGAGGCATTCAATGCTAAAGATCTTAAATTATTGAGAATTGTAATTATAATCTCTAAGGAGCTTCTATTGCTTCTGATAATCGATAATCGAGCATGGAAATGAGGAGGAAAGAGTTGGAGCTGGAAAAATCTCAAAGCAGTAATAACTTCCTGCTCATAAATTAAAAAGCCAGTATTCAGGAATCTTTTATTGGTGTCAATGACGAAGGCTAAATTGAACTGAGATAGAATCCAAATTTAAGAAATTCTATGCCTGAGACATCTGATAGTAAAATCATTCACAGGTCTATCATTAGAGATAGTAGTGTGTTTAATTTATATTAAAAAAAGGATAGAAAGTCTAGCATGAACTTCAACTATCCATAAATCATGTTTATAATTTAAATAAAAGATATTCAATCAAATAAGAGCTATATGAATCTTATATTCATGCAAAGCATTACTTTTTTTTAACTATGTATATTTAGCAATAATTGGATAGTAGTTGTTTAAACTAGAAATAGGCTAGTTACAATTAAACTCTAAATAAAGGCTCAGCAACTTTTTCACCCCACAGCAGCTATAAGTAGCAGCATTAATTCATAATATGCTTGTCCATCTTAATATTTTAGCCTCAAGTCTAGTTCGATTATTTTCAAAGCTTGCAATAAAACAACTATATTGATGGATAGGACATATTCGGGAGAACCCCTCTTCACTACGCAGTGCTAACTTAAAACCTTAAACTAGCAGCAATGCTTTAATTAAATAATCATTCATACATTTACACTTCAGTGCTTATTTAAAGTGGAGCTAACCAAAATCTAAGAGATTAAATGAACTAGAATTTAAGTTTTAAAGAAGAAATTCAATATCATTTTATAGAGGCCTGCAGATATTGCTCAAGATAGGGAATTTAAAGAATTCTTTTGTTCTAGGAATATCGTTGCGATGAATTCTCAAACTAAGTCACCAACTAATCCTTGTAAAAGTAGGATTGATAAAAAGGAATCAACTTTCAAACATTTTTCATCTGTTTTCCATTCAACATCTAAAATGTCTTCGAGTGAGTCTCCTTCAAGACTTCTCAAGCAAAAGAACTTGGAGTTAAGTTCGATTGAAGCACTAGCGTAATTTTCAAATAGTTAGCTGTAGCATTACATATATGGGATTTACGGGGACAACGCACTAACTTATATGATAAGAGTGGATGAAAAGAAGAAATTTTAGTATTTGCTTTTTAAATGGAGGTTTTAAAATGCAAATATAATTTGCTGAAGAGAGGGCTGTTAGCATCATAGGCAGATAATGAAGGCAATACTGCTTTACATTATGCAGTGAGGATGGAGAGGCTAGAATATCTCTGTTTTTTTCTAGAAGGAGATTTTCATTCAACTGAGGAGAGAATATTGCTTTCAAATTTATTTTGATGGTTGTTAAAGGATTTCAATGATCATAATTTCAAACCAGAACTGAGCAAATTAAATGTGACGATCTTATATATGCATGGTTTCTTTTATATAATCAACAACGTCTCGATGAATAAAAGTTATATGATGGGAACTTAATCCTAGCTTAATCATTCAATAGTTGGCCTTTCTACTACCCAATTATTTTTTTGAGAGTATGATATTTTTATAATTAGGAGGGAGTGGAAGCACGCTTGCATTTTAGATAGACAGTTTACTGTCATTAGATAGAAGTAACTTCACTGATGGGTACACACCAATTCATGAGGCGGCAAAAGTTGGAAACCTACAAATTTTCGAGTATCTTGTCAACGTCATCAAAAGAAGGAATATGATTGTCGATTCGCATTTTTCAAGCTGATTATAAAGTAATTGCTTTCGTTATTAATAAAAGCCATAAAAAGAGGTAAAGCTTAAACCAGAGCCTGAGGACAGGATTAGAGAATATTAAATCAATTGAGGATGTCTATGAGTTTACCGATTATCAGAACATGACCCCACTTTTGATAGCAGCAAAGTACAATCACTTTGATATTCTAAAGTTCCTTATCAGTCAAGGGGCAAACGTTTATGCTTCGATGAATAATTTGAATAAAGTTATCATATGCTTAGTGCCAGATGCTTCAGAACTGCTTGCATTATGCAGTGCTTAATGATAATGAGCAGATGGTGCGATATCTTTTGTTCGCAGATGCAGAGAGTGGCATTCTCAAAAATGAGAGTAACTTTAGAAACTAGAAGCCAGAAAACTTTGACTTAAACAAAAAGTACTCCCACTTGTTTGCTTTTAGTTTATATTTTGCGCATATATGGGAAGCAGTTTCAGTGAGGACTTCGTCTTCTTATGATAGAGTCATTCAGCTCCTTAAAAATCACTCCAATTTTAGTTAAGACTTAATTATTAATTAAATCATGGAGAACTTTACTAGGCTGACAGTAAATCTCTAATCGGCTAAAATACTCCTCTCCACTTTGCTGTCATTTACAATATCATCAAATTCAGATTATTTTCCAAAATAACTTTAATATTATTAATTCTAAAAATAGAAATAAGATATCCAAGCCAAAAGAGTATATCAAATAGTTTGTACGAAATATTTGACTATAAATTTAACTTTAAGGATAATGTGAGAGCTCTTAGAATTCTAGTTTAATCTCAGCCTATAAACTAAACTCTTGATATACCGAATGCTGATGGCAAAACACCTAAGGATTTTGCAATGATGTATGCGAATGCAGAAGACAGATAGAGAATGCTATCAATTATTATCCTAATAAAAATAGTTACATTTAATTAAAGCTGCTTATCCTTAACAGGGATTTCACAATGCCTTAACAAACAATCGTAAGTCCGTCTTTTAAGAAAAGAAAACTAGGAGCCACTCAAAGTAAATTCAGCGTCAGCCAGATGACAGAGAACAATCTACCATAAAATTCAAGTCCACATAATTTCACTACCACCATTTAATAGCCAGGACAAGAAACCAATCAAAAGCATCTATTAAAATATAAATGCGAGCACAAATTTTATATATCAGTAGTACTAGTTGATGTATCAATCCCCTCTGACTAATAAGTTTGATCCAATTTATGAGCTTTTAGAAGGCGATGATCCTATGCCCTAGAAAAAGAATCTCCAAAATCTTCATGTTGATTAATCATAATTTGCGTAAAGGTCAATCAGTCATGAATAAAGAGAAGGACCTCCTCAAAAACTTACTATTCATAAGTTATTTTATAAAAAGTCCTATTTTCCATTTTATTATAAAGGATTGTAACTGAATTCAGTTAGCAAAGATCTGCTCGTAAACAAAATAGTTTGAGTGACAATAACTTGACACCCTATCTTAAGAACTCTTCAGACACATCATTAAATGGAGGAGGTACTAATTTATCCAAGCCTCTCGCTTCTATCCAGGAGTCTGACACTCAATCAATTCAAGTAAATTCCAAGCCAGGTAATCCCTTCAGAGAAGTCACTATTAGCATTTTAAAGATCTGTGAAATGGTATTAGAGTTTATAATTAAATTTTTTAATAAGAACTCAGTAAAATTGATTACAGAGCCAATGAATGAAAATGAAATTAGAAGCTCTTAAGATGCAGATATCGCAAAGGTAAACAAGGATTTAAATAAACTAGTTCACGGGTAGAGAGATAGTTTGCAAATTACCACTGATAACTAAGAATGCTTTGATTCCTACTAGAACGACTCTCCTCTCTTGAACTTGACTCAAGCCTAGTAAAGAATGGAGATTATTTATATTTAAGTTCTAAGAGAGATTGAACTTTTTGTAAACTCAAAGTAACAAGAGTACTTAATTCCAGAGAGAAGACTGGGAAGATTCAATCCTGATGTTTATTAAAAAGTTATTAGCTCCTCAGCAATTGACTCTAGCAAGCGACAAATGGCCTCTCCTTCTTATACTTCAAACAATCAGAGCTTGAACAGTAGCTTTGTGAACGGACAAGGCCTGCATTTCATTTTTAATCTAAGGTCATATGTTTTGTGTTAAAATTTCAACTTCAAAAGATAGCAATCAACAGCAAGGAAGAAGCAGCAAGTTGAAGACTTATTTAATCAGCTAGATGACAAATGCAGGAAGTACATTGATTTTCGCATTATCGAGGATAAATGGAAGCTCTTTCCGGGCATCTTGGGAGAGAGTTAATGCAATTATCTTCGCAACCATTTAGAGAGGTACTACTAAGATAATTAAAATATTTTAGTCTTGATTTTATTTCTGCAAGATACGAAAATTACTCTCAGCAGCTTTTCTAAGATTATGAGTTTTTATGTTAATGAATGAATAATGCTTATTGTCAAGGTAATTGAGTTTATATTTAACTTAATAAGGTTAGATTTTCGCACTCTATAAGCTTATGCGGAAAATTGTAGTTGCTTTATTTTAGTTTAATAAATAAACAATTAAATTTTGTCAGTTAAGATCTAATATTGCTAAGTTTTCATTCCTTCTATATTTATTTTTCTAATTTTCAGTAAGAATAATGAAGTAATCTGCTGAGCATCAGTAGCATGCGAAACTTTAGAACCAAAAGCAGCAATAATACTTAGAGCAGTCAAATCCTCATCTCTAATCTGATGCTGCTTTCAGATCTTAGAATACAGTGGCGCATATGAGACCTAGCTTGCAATAAACTCCCACTTCTATTCACGGCACTAGCTATCAATCCGAGCCTCTCTCTCAAACTAGACTACTTCTTGAAAGCTTAAACAATACTTTAATGTCTCCCAAAAATAATCAGCAAAATGGTATCTAGCCCTTTATATTGTATGGGATTCTTTGTTATATTTACCTATAACAATTAGAAAGAGAGAGGTAAAAATTGGCACTAACAGGAGCAAATTAAAAAAGCAAGTGGAGAGGATATGAGAGATGATGGAGAGGAGAAAACCAGAGAAAGTTTATCCTAGTAAAAGAGTGTTTCACAAGTACTTGACTCATAACTTAATCAGGGACAAGACTTCTAGAATTAAACACTCTATTTCTGTTAACTTAATTTTCAGAAGAACCAAGGAGTAAAGTATATTGGAGATCAAAGACATCCCTTGCCAAGAAATCATAAATATTATTTATTCATCACATTTTCATGTTTCAATCCTCATGTATTTCATTAAAAGTTTAACTTCAGTATAATGGCATTTTTATAATGTAGATGTGTCGAATAGCACTTCTGCGCCAAGCAACAACTAGAACAACTTGAATTTCCTGCTTTAAGATCTTTCTCTGCAGGCATCAACCTACTCTCAGTACTCAACACCAACTCCCACCAAATCTTTGATGTTACAAGACCATACTAATTCCATGAACAGAGCGAGTGCAGGTATAATAAGTCATGGCGACAACTAAGATGACCAGCTTGCTAAGAAGCTTGATCAGTACTATCAATCCAATCCCTTGGTTGCAATTCCAGAGTCTTGGGAAAACGAAAGCAAGCTCTCTGCCCTTCTTGACCAATCAAGCATGAGAAAATAACTTTAGCCTGGTGGTAATAGTTCAACCTTGATAATCAATAATAATTAAAACTCTAACTCAAACCTTTTCTAGCAATAGGAGAACAGGTCACAGTCTCAGAGAGATAATAACGCTTCTATTCATTATTAGTCTCAGCAATCTCAGAGATCACAAAATAAAAACTCATCACAGAACTCTATCAAGCGGTCTGCTTAATAAGTGGCGAGTGTTATAACTGTGCAATAAGACATTGCAGCTGCAGATGATGAAATGCAAATGAATGAAGAAGAGGACAATTACTAAGTTTTCAAGTCTGAAAAGGATAAGCTCTCTTATTAGAATAATCCTAGCGTGATGAGTGAAGGTGTAAACGCTACCGGATAGGAGGCGTAAGAGAGTTACTATTTAAGTTGCAAGTCTAATTAAGTATTGGCTAGTGAGATAGCTTCAGCTAGAAGTAATTTATAAGACAAAAATGATAAAGCAGGCAGCGTCTCTCATAGAAGTAAAGCCAATTAGAGTAATTCAAGTCATTTTAAATTTAATCTGTAGTTAATTCAAGTGCTAAATCTTCTAAGTAAAGAAACAATCAATCGTTTTAGAACTAAAGCTAAGCAGAAGAAGGTTTAGATTATCAGTCTAACAGAACTGACTGGTAAATTTTTCTTTTTTAAACTAGCAAAGATGAAAAGAAAGAAAGACTTGAAGCTATAAAAACTCGACTTAAATAGCTTTTCTTGAACTATTGCGATTATTCCCTAGAAAGCGGGGATATTTTTGTTAACTCAACTAACTTTTTCAAAGTGCTTAAAGATGCACAAATATTTGATGACAAAAAGATTAACTAAAATATTGTGAGCATCCTTCTCACTAAAGAGTGTAATTAGCAACATACCAATATCTTACTTATAAATTTAACTTACTTCTTTGCTTAATTTTTTATAAATATGATAAAGCACATTAGCTTTGAGCAATTCTTGAATGTGATCTTAAGAATATCTGAAATTAAATACGAAGAAACTTTCAAAAGGCATCCTAAGTCTGCTTTAAAAGAATTACTTAAGAAAAATGTACTGCCTCTACTTAAAAGAATCGAAAAAGCAGTAGAATCGTAGAGTGATGAATTTCAATATTCCTTATATACTGTCTCAGAGCTATAATAATTGCTTATAAAACATTTTAAGTATAAATAGGATTTAATTATAACTCTTAAACTGATAGTGTATAACGATGACACCAAGGTAATTTTCACAGATATTTTCCCAATTCTTAAGCTAATTTACTCCAAATTCTTTGACCAGGAACTCTCTCTTAACAAAAGCAGCAAGCAAGGTGATTTGAAAAAGCTATCACTTAAATCAGTCATGAGTTTTGCCAGAGAATTTGAAATTTCCCCTTTTCTTGTTCACCAGAAAGCTTATATTTCAAAAGAAGATATTAAATTTTTTTAAAGGAAAATAAAAAAGTTATTTTTTGAAATAAAAAAAGCATTTTCATTTTTTAAATTTTTAGTTGAGCTTGTTTTTTGATATGGTACTCAATCACAAATGCTTAAACAACCCAAGAGCTTACGAATAATCCAGAGTTAGCAAAGCTCTTAAGCAGCAATCATAATCTTGGAAAAGTGTTCACTCTGAGTCACTTTGTGATATTCTTATATAGACTAAGCGTTATTTACTTCAACCACTCTCAAGAAAACCCCCATGAATTCAATTTAATCAAGAAACTTCTATTCTTCTTGCGAAAGCTAGATAATTAAGATGGAAGCAAAATATTATTTATTAATATACATTGATGGCTTCAAGAAATTCATGCTTAAGCTAAACAGGACATATAATGAGAGTTTGACATTTTTGCCATCGAAGGATCTCTTGGCGCAAATTTTAAAAGCAGAGGGCGTTGATGATCTAGTTCTTAATTCTTAGGAAGAACTCTAATGGGTCACCAAGGAAGCGATGCTTTCTAGAATCTTAGATAAGCATCTCTTTGCTAACTAATTCTTAGAACCAAGGAACAGCAATTCTGAACAAGAAAATATTATTAGTAGGATTTAATATTTTTTATTGTGAATTTAGAAATATGAAATTACAATAAAGAATATTGTTGAAGAAAATAATAGAGCCATCTGGAGAAGATTCTTGCATTTCTATAATTTCATCTGTGCAATTTATCTCAAGTTTAAGTAAAAACTATTTGAAGGGTAAAAATCAAATTTGAACAAATTATTCTCAATCGTGGGTCATCAGTATTTATCTTTTTTGATAATAAATCCTGCTGATAATAAAATAAATTGTTTTAAATTTCATTATTTTAAGATGGTGCTACGGCCACAGATGAGAACGATCAATAAAATTAAGAGTTCTTGCTGAACAGTGAAGACGAGTTAAGAAAGATTTTTGAAATTTATTGCTCCTATGGAGAGCCAATGAATACCAAGTATTTAAAATCTAGCAAACTCTTCAAAATGCTTAGAGAGTGTGGGCTAATTAAGGGTATTTCAAGATTACCTTAGAACGCTCTCCAATCCTTCAAGTAAATCACAACTCAAGAAATGGATATAGCATTCAAACAGGTCAGCTCTAAGTCTATCAATTCTACTGTTGATGTTTTTGACCCTTTCAAATCTTAAATGTCAGGATATATTAACTTAATTATAATAGACTTATCAGGTGGAGGACTTGACTAAAGTTAGCAAATGTCGGGACTGTTAATGTTTCAATCCTAGATGTAACAAAGTAGAATGGGAGGTAAGTTTGGAGCGCTAGTTTCAAATAGAAGTTAATACGGATAGAGCTCCTCAGCAATGAAATCAGCAACCTTCGATAAGCAGTCTCATCTACTAGATAAAAATGGCACTAACTCGACTCGTCTAGATTTTAATCAATTCAAAAAATTACTGGAAATCTTATCTTCAAAAATCTTAAAGAATAATTCGACAGGAATTTAAGACTACATAGAACTTATAAAGAACTTGATTCTGCCTTAACTAAAATTCTTGAACGACAAGAGGTGTGTGCATAGTGAGGGTATATCTAACCTACTCCTCAAACTGGACAATTAAGAAATGATTTCTTTGCTGACTATTCTCCACAAGTCAATAATCGATCTCTACAGATCCTATGCTGATAGATAATTTATAACTATGACTAAGTATGAATGATAGTAAGGGATATATGAATTTCCAGTAGTACATTTAATTTTGCACCGACCACGATATTTTCCCAAGTCAGACTACTAAAGCTTCTCTATACAGAATTTTCCACTCATTGAGTTTCATGAATGAAGCATTAACTGGAGGTATGATGAGCTCTTAAATAGGCGGAGGATCTGCTATGAAGCCTTAGCTATCTACTATGCGTCCCTAGTTAGGAACTCCAAGCCATGGCGGTGGTGGTGTCAATGGACTTTTCCAATCCAAGATGTTTACTCCAATGTCTCGGGTTGGATCACCAAACAGATCTCAATTCTAACAGCAGCAAGTTATCCAATAAGAAATGATTGACGAGCACTTATTCGTTGAGTCACTTGCCTTAGTTGCACTCCACATTTTAAATTGCAAGTTTTTTTACAATGCGGAAGAGTACTAAGCTCAAATTTAGAGTCCAAAGCATAAATAGAAAAACAAAAACACCGGCAAATTCAAATCTCCTGAGAAGAAGGGAATCATACAATTGCCTAATTCATTTATCATTTCAGATGAGTTTGATGAGGACAAAGCTTATGAGAATGATGTAATCTCAAGACTCGATACGAATAGTGACAAATCCTCAGTAGAGGCAGTCCTTTTATTGATTGAAAAAATGTCAAATTCTGAGGGAATTTTCAAGCGACTCAAGCAAGGCGATCTTGGAAATACCATCAAAATAAAAATTTAGCATATTTTTCAAAGCTAACTTGCTAGAGAAGAAAGATATATTAGAGCCGTTCAAGCAAAAGTATGAGTGGTATTTCAAGGCCAAGTATGGTGATAATACTGTCAAGAAGAGAAACTTTGATGATATAATGGAAATGAGCAGCGTCTACACAGAAAGCAGCTAACTAAGTTTTATATGAAGTTATTTGTGAATTATATTTTTAGATTATAGATTTACCAAGTTGTTTAATAAGATGCAGAAATTATTAAATTGTTCAGTATTCAGGTCTATTTTCACTTTATCATTAATGCGGGAGGATGATAAGCTAACTGTATTAAAAATTTACTGCAAACTTTTATACTAAAGTTTAGAGCCTGAATTTTATGGTCTGGTAGTTGCAGATCTTCAGAAGCTTTTAAAGTTTGTTCCCTTCTAGAATTCAAACCATTGCTTGGAATTTTGTCTTCTCTCTAAGATTTTTGGGAATTAAGACTTATCTACTTCTATATATTTGTAGTAAATATACTTTTGGCCAATCCAGTATTAACACCGGAACTAACACTATTTATAAGCATTTTGCCTCCTTCTCTTTTTTACGTATTGCCATAGTTGTGGTTTAGATTGGTAGTAGTGAATGACTTTTGCATTTATAGATGATTAGGTTAGCCAGAGGATGTTTATCTGAGATGATGGGGGATCTAATTGGGATTGTTGAACTTTTGTTGATTATTAGATTAGGCGTACTTCTAAAGTAGATGCTCTTTGCTTTGATCTTTTGCTAATTATGGATCTACAACAGACTAAATGTGAGTTCTTTGCTGCTCTAATGCAATAGTAGAGCTTTGAGGAAACGCATAATCTGAGAGAAGGTCTGAAGTATCTGCATTAAAAAAAAATGCATTCATCTTCATTTGGGGGTTATGGCTTCGAGTGTTTTACTCTTATATATTGTTTACAGCCTAAGAAGAGAAAAATAATTTTAACTTATCTTGATTTAGAGCGAATAGGCAACGAGTTTCGTAGTAATCTGTGACTCCTGCTGCTGCTTATACGTTTTAATCCTATAATACAATATTTGAGACTTGATTTAGCAAATTTAAAATTATTTATTTTGTTTTATTAATTTAGTGAACATGGAAAATTTGTATTTATAGACTTTTATCTTACATTTTCCTATGAGTAAGTCTCAAATTAAATATCCCTAAATAAATAAATTGATAAGTTGAATTATTTAATTTGAAATTAAGATATGCGGGAGGAGGAATCAGCTTTGCTCATGAAAGAACGTATGAATTTAATTGTTTCCCTTTTTTCTTAATTATAGAATTTATAATAATTTAAGCTCCCTCATTTGATGCACTTTCAAATCACCCATTTTCTAAAATAGGCCAATCAATTAACAAAAGCAATAGAAATAGAAATCAATTCAGCTTGTTGAAGTAAAATAAATATATAAATAAATTAATTAAAGTACTTTAGGATCATGATGAAAGTAGAGCAATGCAAATATAATATTATTATATTTATATGTGAGCAAGCAATTACAATAGAAGCACCTATAAATTCGAGAAAGGAAAGAGAGTATCCAAATAGAATAATAATGTATGCTAATTAAATAAACAAATGATTTAATCAAGAATAACATCGCCAATGTATGAAAACACTATGCTCGTGTAATCCAATGTAGCAACTCTGCTTGGCTTATCTAATTGGCAGGCGATTATCCAGAGTTGATTTGAAAAGTTTGAGCTTATTCCTAGGATGATTATAAGAGTAATTTGTTAACTATCCCACAAAGACGACAAGATAATTTTGTATAATCAATATCTTTTTAAAAATTAAAAAGATGCTACTATCCTAGTCATAACGATATACTAGCCAAAATGCGATAGAGAACAGAGTGAGAAAGCAGGCGTACAAGCCATTTACTATAACATAGTGAACTTATTTTAGTTTTCGAAATAGGATAAAAGTCAACCCACATGAAATTGTTTGAACAAAAGCCATGCTATATTTAATGATTACAAGAAATTTTAAATATGCTAAGGGAGAACAAATTCATATTATAATTTATAGAATTAAACAAGTCTTTATTATCTTACTAAACATTATCTTACTATGAATTTCCTGCGCTAATTTCATTGCTGTTTTGGTTAAGCAAATCTCTTCTTAAATTGTTTGAAAGTATCAAGAATATCCCTAAAAGTGACAAGCCCAAAAAATATATAAACCATGTTGACTATTTCTATTGAATTATAGTCCCATTAAAAACAAATTGTAGAACTTTAAATTGAAGATGTTCTTTCTTTGAGGATGAATGCTTGAATACTCAGAGTAATAAAAGGAGTGAGGTATGAAATTACTGATAATAAGCTTATTGACAGCTTTTGAAGGGCGAACCAGTAGCAATACATATTTGTGGTTGATAATACGCATCTCAGAATTGTAAAAATAATTATTAAAAATAGTTAGATAAAATCAGTGCTATCAGTTTAAGCTGTTCTTTGTTAAGATTTCTGACATCCAACCTTAGAATATAATACTGGAAAAACTGAATGATGAATTGAAATAATCCTCGAGTGACCATGAGTTCTGAAAATGTGTATTTGGGGTTAATTTTTTGGACCTTTTTAAATATGAACATGTTCACCACTAACAGGAGAATCAATATTTATAATTCGTTGATAGCAGAATTTTGTTGAATTGATGCAATCATGGATATCATTCCTAGTAAGGGTTTTATTTTCTGTTGAAGTTCTTGTGTTAATTTTGTATTACATTAAGATCTACTTCTTCAGGAGTAGTTTCTTCTGTTCTAATATCTGCTGATGTATCTATATTCATATTTTTCATTTCTACAGTTGAGTTGTTTATGTCTTCATCGTCTGCTTTCAGGTACTTAATTTTGAATTTTATATTTTTTGTTAATAAGCAAAATTCAAAATTTATTTTTAAACTCTGTAATTATTAAGTAAATGGAATATCTAATAGAGTATACTTGATTCATTTGATTTTTGGTATTTTAATTTAATAAGGCTTAGAATAATAAAATAATTAAATACGTGAATTTATATTTTTATAATTTTGACATGATTGTTATTTTAGTTTTTTATATTGGACATAACTTTATAAGTTTAAATAGAATATCGCATTTCTTAATACTATGCATTAATTTTTTATATTTAATATAAGTATTTATCAACGATAATTGGGTATTTTAAACTTATTAATTAAATTAACTCCTTATATGTCAAAGATTTTTTTCATTAATATTTAAATAATCTAAAAAAGTGAATGCATTTATTTTTTGTAATTTATGAACTAGCAATTTCATAGACTTAAATAAAAATTCCTGATAACATCATAATTTCTAAACAGCCTAAATTTTTCAAATACTTTTAAAAAATATTTTTCTATTTTGAGATAAATTAAGATTTAAATTAATCAGATGAGAATTAAAATCTGCAGCCAAATAAATTTATTCAATTTGCTGATAAAAATGATAATGACTTTTGAATTCAATCTTAAGAATAGGGTGGCTAATTAAGGATTAAATTTAATTTTTCATAGTAGAATCAAAATGAAATAGAAATATTGAAAAGTTGAGAAAAATTAACCGCTTATATTTATTTTTGTAATTTCAATAAAATTTAAAAACAAACAATGAGTAGTAAGTTATATTTATTTTATAAAAAAAATTGAAACTGGAAGCAATTTAAAAGGTATCAGTCTAATTAATTTAAATATTTTAGAGCCATAATTAGGGATGAACTGCCAATATTTAAGCGAAAATAATTTTAGTTCTACACGTTTATTCTATTTTATTTATAAGAATAATGATAGAGACTCCTAAAAACTCAATAGGTTTCATTTAGTAGCCTAGTAAAATTTAAATATAGAAATGGAAATTAAATTATAAAATGATGTCTCCAGTATAAGAAAACACTATTCCTATGTAATCTAAGGATGATATTCTGCTGGCTTTATCTAGCTGCGTAGCTATTATCCAGAGCTGATTGGTCAGAGTTGAGAAAATGCCAATCAAGAAAATTAGCAGCAGCTACTCACTATTCATGAAATTATAAAAGATTTGGGGGCTTTCCTGTCATCCATTTTTTATGAAAATATGAAAAATCCGATCTAGCCTAAAATACAGAAAACACCAATTTTTAGTCCAAATTCAAATAAAAGATATCCTACTCATATTTTTATTTTAGAGAATTATCATAATGTTTTAAGAACATCAGGGTTGAAAATTTTATCTTTAAGGCGGCTTTATAGAAATTTTCTTTATTTTTTGCAAAGATTACTATAATTTTTTTATTGATAATCAACAAAGATATTTCATGCTTAAAGTCATTTATTATTATAAGTTTTATAACAAATAAGCTTTAAAATTTTAAATAAATATTAGTTTATTAATTATAAAATATTTGAAAGATAGATAAAATAAAAGAGGCTTCTTTATTTATCTGTTTATATAGAAAAAATAATGGTTGCATAAATATTAATATTTTATATAAATTTTAAATATCTATCTTTTAATAGGAGCTTCAAATTAAAAGAAAATATATGCTTTAAATAAAACATAAATTATTTATTAATTTAAAATAAAACTGAAAAAAAAAAAAAAAAAAAAAAAAAAAAAAAAAAAAAAAAAAAAAAAAAAATGATCATGACTTTTGATTCATCTAAAAATTACTATTAAGGAATTTAAATTTTTTTTATTTTTCATTTTTCATAAATGAATATAAATCATGAATAATTAAAAAGGAAACTAAATTAATTTATTTTTTTACTAATTTGATAAATATAGTAAATTAACAAAAAGATTAGTAAGTAGTTTTATTTTTAAAATTTAAATTAGCAATTTAAATATCAGTCTAATTATTTTAAAAACTTTAGACATAATTAGGGGTGAATGCCAATTTAATACAAAATAATTTTATTTTTTTCTATTTCAGTTTTCAATAATAAGAGCTCCTAAAAACTCTATTTCATTATATATAAAATAAAATATAAAAGGTAAATAGGCATTTTTAAAATGAAAGTCTAGTATAAGAAAACACTATTCCTATGTAATCTAAGGATGATTCTGTGGTTGTCTAGCTCGTAGATTTTTTCCATAGTTATTGGTCAAGAGAAAATCCAATCAACGAAAAAAGAGCCTCACATCAACTCTCATAAAACGATTTAAACAATCAATTAAAAATGCATCTTACAATTATTAAAATGTTATATGCAATTATAAATTATCGAATATGAGACGTTGATTCTAAAAGAAATCCAAATTACTGAGGACACAATAAAAAAGAAAACTCCAAAGCTAGCGTTCACAATTGAAAAGTGAACAGTTCGGATTTTTCTCATAATTAAAAAGGTAGCAGAAGTTGTCACTACCTAAGAAAAGGCACAGAATAATCTAATCTTTCCATTTTAAAATTTAAATTGAACAAGGACGGAAGATGCTTATTATCCTTTTATAATGAAGTTTAAACAATCTCGCTATCTTAATAGAACAAGTCTCTCATTAGGTTATTGTACATCACCAAAATTATCCCAAAAAGACAAGCAACAATGTTAAAGATTTAAAAATATAAATATTAGATCTCTACAGGCAGGATAGTTTCCTTAAGCAATAAATGAGATAAAATCATAGTAACTATGGGTATTAAATATGTGATGATTGCCATTAAGCTTATTGTGAGCTTTTAAACTGCATACCAATAAAAGTACATGTTCACGGTGGTAAGCACACATCTCTAAATTCTTTAAATTATTCCATTTAATACTTAAATAACTTAAATATCTGAGGAAAACATCTTTGTACTGATTTTTGGTAACACTTTTTTTTTTGGGATCAGAAAAAGTATAATTAAACCGAAAAGATAACTATATGAAATACTCCTCGAGTAAACATCATATCGAAAAAAGTGTAATTTGAATTTAACTTTTGCAATCTTTTGAAAATTATAGAAGTTAACACGAGCATTTGCACTTTATTTTATTCTGAATTTAATTTAAGAAGAGCATTAACATCGAGCCCATCATGCAAAGCATTCCTAAAATAGGCTTTATCTTAGACAAAAATCCTTGAGAAGCATGTTTATAATTCTAATTGTTCTATAATGGGATCAGCTGCTACTTTTCTTAATTTATTTCTTTTGAGCTATCTGTTTTCTGATTTAATGAAGAAAATTTTAAGTTTTGGTCTTCTCTATTTTAAGGTGAGGAATAAAAAGTTTGATAATCTTTGTGACTCATTTGCATTTACTATATTTGAATTTCATATTTAAACTCCCTTTATTCCTCTTTATTTTAATCACAGTTTTTTTTTATTTTTATTAAGATAATATGAATTAAATTACTTTATAAATTCAAAAATTTTGCTATAAGGATGTTCTAAATGATATAATAAATATTGTAAATAAACATTAACGAAGGAATAATTGGAGAAATAAATTGTGCTATAAGTAAGCACTCATTGATAAATTGATAAGTGCCGATCTTATTAACTTTAATTTAGTCTATGAGTCTACAAATTCTATAATTATATTTCTATATCATTTACAGTTGGTAATTGTTTTTGGCTATGCTCTTTTCTTTTGTTAATTGAATCCATTGAAAACATGTGTCTTAATGATTATGCCTACATTATTTTAATTATATATTTTTACCCATATTTGTATTTTAAAGAGTGAGAACTTAAATAAAAACTTTAAAATTTTATAATAATTAATAAAGCTAAATAAATAAAATATTGCTAGAATGGCATATTCGATATCTGATATTAAAAAAATTATAGAAGCATAATAGGAAATAAGAATTTTCCCAAATTATTCATTTTAAACTGGTTCAATTCACCAAATTATATAATTCCCAAATATTATTTGTTTTAATGTCTAAGGTTAATTAAAGATAAGAAACGAAATTGATTTATTTTTAATTCTTTATTTTTTTTTTTAATGATAGAGATAGATGTTTATTGAGAATAAAATGTTGGTACATATTTTAAAGTAAGAAGATAAATAATTGTCTATGATGTCTTCTTTTCAAATGTATTAATTATCTAATGATAAGTGAGTGTATTCAGTCTAATTTATTCAAATACTTTAGAACCATGATAAGGGAAGAGCTCCCAATATTAACAACAAAATATAACTATTAAACTTAAATTAAATCGTTCTTTCATTGCTATAATGATTGCAACTCCTAAAAGCTCAATAGCTCTCATTTAGTATCCATGCAAAATTTATTACTTCATAATAAATAATATTGTATCTATTTAAACATAAAATTATGTCACCTGCATAAGAAAATACTATTCCAAGATAATCCAAAGAGGCAATTCTACTCGCTTTGTCAAGCTGAGCTGCTATAATCCAAAGTTGATTCGTCAGAGTTGAGAAAATACCAATCAAAAAAATTAGTGTCAGCTACTCACTATTCTTGAAACTCTCATAGTAAGATTTTATTAAATTATTATAAGATAAAATAAATAATATTCTACATTATATAAAAAAGATTGGGAACGTTATTTCTTATTGTAATCCATAATATAAAGGAAACGATAAACAAGAAAACTCCAAAGCTGGCATTTACAATTGAAAAGTGAACAGATCTGATCTTTCTTATTATCAAATAGGTGGCTGAGGTTGTAACTACCTATGCAAAAGCACACAATAATATAGTATCCATTGTAAATTATAAATTGAATAAAGACGGAAGATGCTAATTATCCTTTTCTAAAGAAGTAGAAGAATCATTGCCAGTATCTTAAGAGAACAAATCTTTCATTAAATTATTGTACATCACCAAAATTATTCCAGCAAGGCAGGCCACTAAGTTAAAGATTTATTTTTTTATTTTATTAATGATCTCGACAGGCTTATTAGTTTCTTTGAGAAGTAGATTTGATAGAATCATAGTTACTATGGGTACAAGATAGGTAATAACAGCCATGAGACTTATTGTGAGCTTTTGTATTGCATACCAATAAAAGTACATAGTGGTTGTGGTCAGCGTACATCTATATATTTAGCTTAAATCAATTACAATTAATTATAATCATCTTACAAACACATAGATGTACTGGATTCGAGTAACTTTTTAGATATGCTATTAAAAAAAGAAGAGCTGAATAGAAAATATTACGAATTAAAATGATCCTCTAGTAAGCATCATCTCGCAAAATGTATAATTTGGATTCAACTTTTTCAATCTCTTGAAAGTAAGAGAAGTAAACACAAGCAATAAATTATATTTGGGAGTTAAGCAGCAGCATCGAACCAACCATGCAAAGCATCCCTAGGATTGGCTTAATTTTGGCAATAAAGCCTTTCTAATTTATTTTTAAATATGACTTTTCTATTAAGGAATGAGTTCCTGTTTTTCTTAATTCATTTCTATCGAGCTTACGATCTAGTCCTTTAACATAATTTTTTTTTAAAAAATAATTATTCCTCTCCTCTATTCTAAGGCGTATTATCAAAAGTTTGAACTTCAGCATGGCTCATGACTACTTGACTTCTTTTGTATTCCATATTTTCCAATTAGATATGATCACTTCCACCTTATGACCGAGATTTTGAAATCTTCTTAAAATAAAGTATTTTAAGAAATTTTAAACTAAAATCTATGAAGCCTTGGGTTAAAATATGGACATTTTTGGATTTTTGAATTTTTGTAAAATAATGGTTAGCTATTTATTTTTAGAATTTTGATGAGAGTATTGTGATGAAATTAAAATTGCAAATTAAATATTGTAATAGTTTTAGTATAATCGTTTGATAGTAGTCTCTATTTGATCAATCTAATTTGTTTAGGTACTTGAGAGCCATCACAATTGTTGAGATTCAATATCATTAATAAAAAATATCATATTTAACTTTGAGCAGGCTGCAATATAAGCAAAATCTATTCATCTTTAAGATCAAATATTTTTAAGCACAACAATTATCAAGAAGTTTTAAAATGATTTAACTTTAAATATGGTCAATGATAATGACAATATATTTTTTCTCCCTTCAAAGCAAATCTCAAATCCTATTAAATTCAATATATAGACTTAAAAGCTTTAAAAATTTCTGATACTGCTTTTGATAATGATTGTTTGAATAATATAAACTCCTATTTTCTCTTAGTCTTTCATTTGATAGCCGTACAGCACATTAAATAATTAGAAAGATTATTACATAATCAAATTATATATTCTCTAGCAATAATGTCCCTGCATATGCAAAAACTATACCCAGGTAGTTTAGAGATGCTATCCTACTTGCTTTGTCGAGCTAACAAGCAATAATCCACATTTGGTTTGTGAAATTGGATAACATTCCTAGTAATACGATAATTATAATCTGCTTTGTTTCCATAAAGCTCCCCAAGAAATTTAATATCTTAAATATAAAATAAATAATAAGTGTATTTAATTTTGTGTGGTGCCATATCTAAATATCATCCAGTAAGTTGTAGACAAAAGCAGTAAGTAGCAACCGTACACACCATTTATAATCACGAAATGCACTCCCTTCACTTTCCTCACCACTATGTAAGTTATAGCTCCTGTGAATACTTGAAAGAAAGCCAGACTTAATTATACTCAACAAATATTTTGATATTTAATGAGAGGACATCGTTATTCTTTTAAGTGGGGTAGTTTATAAATATAATTATTATATTTGTGGATTGATCCTAAGCCAAATGATTATCATCGTGATGTCCCACATAAACAGGAGTTTTAGTTTACTCGGATTGTTGTTCATCGCTGCCAAACAGATCTTAGAAAAGGGTATTTTTAATTATCAAAAATACTCCAACCAAACAAGCCATCAAATTTTTATCATCATAAATAAGTGTTTTGGAGAAAATAAATTGATGACTTCTATGAATTTGCTTTTCTCCCTGAGTATTATGTAAGATAAGATCATAGTAGCAATTAAATTAATGCCTATTTCGTTATTTAAGCATAATAAATTCACAAAACTATTTGAAGTTTATCTTATCTTTATTTCATTTAATTCCTCAAATTTATAAGTTTAAGTAAGAGTTTTGAAGAAAGACCTTGCTAATTATTTCTTAATTTTTGATAAATTAACTTCCTTTTAGTTTAATAGTTCAAGTCTATGTAAAAAAGAAAGCCGAAATTTTTAGTCTATTTATATAGATTAAAAGTATCTCTTATTTCCTACTTTTTCTTAGTTTAAATTTTATTAGTTCAATTGGTATGAGATAGGAAATAACAGACATGATGCTTATTGAAATTCTTTGTACTGCATACCAATAAGAGTACATGCTGATACTTGTCAACATGCATCTCAGAAAATAACCTCCACTCTCTCTTAGAGACTAAGCTAACTTTTACATCAAAAATGAAATATTGAAGTGCTTGCAGCAAGAATTAGAACAGACCTCGGGTAATCATCAATTCTGCGAAAGTGTAGTTGCTGTTCAATTCACGAGCTTTCTTGAACAGATTTTAAGTTATTAGAAGAAAATTATTTCAATCTATTTGAAATTAGAATAATTAACAAAGAAAAACTAGGGAGGCTATCATACTTAACATTCCTAGCAGGGGCTTTATTTTATCGTACAAACTACAAAATAATTTAAATAGTTTAAAGAGAAACTTTTGCTATTCTAATGAGTCTCAGACTATGGTATATCATCTGTAGTTGACTGACTAAGAATAGAATCTCTTTCTCTCTTAGTGGGACTTTCATTCATTAAAAGCCATTTAAATTAACTTTAAAATTACTTTAGAATAAATTGTCCTCCAATCATACTTAAAATTAATTCAATGCCAAAAACAATTTATACTGGTTAAAATTGAGCTTCACTTTATCTTTCTGTATTTTCAGACTAAATATTTTCTTGCATAAAATCTTCACTTGTTCACTTCACTAAGTTGATGTTGCTATCTCGTTTTCTGTTTACTTATCTATTCTGCATCTCTATACTCTCATTATATTGTTACTCATATTTCCTATCTCTTTTTAAAAAAGAATGAATAAAAATAAATTCTTTGCGCTGAATTCAAAACGCCCCCATAAATTTATTGTACGCTATAGTGAACTTCTAAATGAGTTTGTTTGCCATTTACAATTTGTTTATGGTCTATTATTTAATCAATTCAAGGATAGAAGCTTTAATATATATTTAAGAGCAAATAAAAACGCTAGCTAACCCCAAAATAAAGCTTAATTAATATTTAATTCATTTCAAATTTTTTTGTGGAATCAGGAAGTTAAAGTAGTAGAGTAAATAATGCACAATTTATTTATTGCTCTCTTCATAATATATTGAGTCAATCTAGTTTGTTCAAATACTTTAAAATCATCAGCACTGATATAATTGAACATATTTATTTCTAATGAGATTATTAAATATTTTTAAATGATGAGCAAGTCACAATTAAAGCAGCACCTATACTTTCCAAAAGCCCTAAACTATAGCCATACAGCAAAATTACAATTCATAAAATACAATAGGAATTTAAATGTCTCCCATATAAGATAACACCACACTTAGGTAATTGAGGGAGGCCACTCTGCTCGCCTTATCAAGCTAGCAGGCCAAAATCCACAGTTGATTCCCAAAGTTTGTGAGTATCCCAATGCTACAATTATCAGGATTTAGTCTGCTTCCCAAAAGCTAGCAATTATATACAATAAAATTAGTGATGCTATAAATTATTGAGTAGTTTGGATTGTATCTAAATTGAAGCCAGTAGATTGTAGAGATTATTGAAAGATAGAGTCCATAAATCCATTTACAATAACATAATGGACACTTTTCAACTTTCTTACAACAACATAACTGCAAGAACTGGTGATTACTTGAATAAAAGCAAGAGAAAGTAACTCAATTTTAATTTTCAAATAATATAAAAGTGAGAGCAAGTCTGAGTTGTTAGTATTTTATCTTTCTTAGGAGGCGGAATCTTAATTATCATTTATTCCAAGGTCTCTCATTAAATTGTTGGAAAGTATTAGCACAATTCCTAGCAAGCTCACTACCATATAAATTAGAGCTTTTTAAATATTGCAAAATTAATTTATCATGTTAAGGATCTCTATAGGCTTATTAGTTTCTTTCAAGAACACATACTGGACTATCATTATTAGTCTATAGAGATAATTAAATTATATTTAATCATAGTTACAAAAGGAACTAGATAGTGAATTACTGACACTAAGCTTTCAAATTATTATTTGACTTAATAAATGCTTAATTTATAAGCTGATAGATAGATTTTGAACCGCAAACCAGTAGAAATACATGAGCAGCTAGTTGATAAGCATCTAAAATATTAATTTGAACATGAATATAGTCTTTTTAATTTAAAATATCTAAGAAAGATGTATTTATATTACACTCGAGTCACAGGATTCAAGCTTAAGTTGAAGATATAGTATTGAATAGTTTGGAAGAATAATTGAAAGTAGCCTCTGGTCACCAGCATTTCTGCAAAAGTGTAATTTGCATTCATTTTCTGAAGTTTCTTGAATAGATACATAGTCACCACCATGAAAATTTATAAACTCAGTTATGATTATTTAATGTTGAAAACTATTGAGCCTAGCATACTGAGCATTCCTAAAATAGACTTGAATCCAACCTTAGCTCTTTCTTGCTCATTTTAGTTTGCTATCTAGAGTTGATTATCTAAGTTAGAGTCCAGTTTATAAATGTGAGCCTTTCGAGATTTAAGTTCTTGAGTAGAATCAAGAGTCTCTAGATCTTCTTAGCTCTCTGAGTCTTTCTCACGTTTCACACCCCCTGCACTTTTGAGCTAGTCTTATTAAACCTGATATTTGCCGATTGTTATTTATCGTTAAAGAACGCCTTAGAAGCTTTAATGAGTCTGTTACTTTATTTATACATAACAAAAGATAGTAATATTTAGGAAGTCCATACTCCTTTTTTCACATAATTTTTTCTGTCTTCAGATTGCGAAATCATGTAGTGTGGGTGATAAATACTTTGTGCTAATAAATTTTAATTGTAGAATAAACAATTTCTTAATCTACTATCGCAATTTATTTTTACTAGTTTTTATAGCCTCACAATCGCAGAATTACCACTTTTAAGAAAGTAATTGATTAAAATAAGAAGAATAATTCTAAAATGGATTTAGAAGACAATTAAGGTTATTTCAAAAAGCAGCCATAGAAACCTCGGCCGCAAAGTTCTTATCAGTACTCTAAAAATAGCAACTTAAAACAAACATACATTTTCTAAAAAGAAAAGACTACAGGAGGAGTCTTGTCAGGTGGAGACATGTTTCAAAACTATCTCTCATCACAGTCATCCACCTCAAAACTTCTCTCTCCCAAAATAAATATCAACCCTCCACTTGAAGAGGCAGCTTCAGAGGGAATTAATTTCATTTGATTTAATAATTTGGAAACTTACTTCCAGTACTTGAAAAATTTGAAGGTCAGTAAGAAGACTTGACCACTTACTTAAATTTCTATGACATAAAAAACGATAAGTCATCCTTCTTCAAGGGATAAAATATAGATAAGCTCAGAGTATCGCAGTAATAATATCACAAGAATGACTCTTTAATAAAATAGAATAAGACTAAGTAACCACATAAAGATGGTGTTAATGAAACTGAAAGCTAAGACTCTATACTCAAAATTATTCAAAGTTAAATCATTTTATGAGGGAAAATTTTGAGCAATATTCTTTATAGTAATTCCCCAAAAATGGGATTAGTGAGGAGACAACAGAGTAAAACAAATTCTTAATCCTAAAATGAATGGCTTTAAGGAAGATAAAGTAGAATTCCAGAAGAGAATTGGGAGGAAGGCACTGAAAATAGTAAGCATAAAAAGAATTTGCAAAAAGCCAAACTACCAAGTAAAAATAGTGCCAACTCTGACTTGGAGGAAGTTATGAGTCCCCAATTTAAAAAGGCAATACAAAAATCTGAAAATCATCCATTTCAATAAGAGCTGAAGAGACCCTAAGAAGTATAAGATTTTTAATTTAGTGGGCATATTTTTTAAAAGATATAGTAAATAATCGATTCTTATTTTTTTAAATTCTATACTACAAAGTCATAAAATAAAATGCTTTTTAAATTTTGAAATTGAGACTTCCCTTTATTTATTTTTATCACTTTAAGTGTTTTCTCTGCTGTAGTAATCATATTAGCTTAATTGTTTATTTAATTGAGAAAGAAAAATACTTCAAAGATTTCTTCTTATTAATTTTGTAATAAAGCTTGTATAATTTTAGATTTGCAATTCGTAAATATTCCAGGCTAGTATGGCTCTAGTTAGATTTACAATCTCACTCAGCAAATTAAACTATAGATGGAAATAAATTAAATTTTTTTTCAAATAGATATTTCCCTGATTTATGTAAGCTTGAATTAATTTTTTAATATAATTTAAAGTGATTCATAGTCAAAATATTTTTTTTTAGAATAATGAAGAAAGCCAAACAATTGCAAGCAATATAAACTCAATTGAATCGAACTAATAACAACATTTCAAACACCACCAAAAACTTTTAGCAAATGTTAAAGCGAGACCTCCCATAGCTCGAAAGCACGGGTGTTTCTTTTGCAAATCTTCAAGCTGCAGAAGAAATGCCCAGCAGACAGAATTCTCCTTAGCAGCTAGAGAACATCTACATTAAAAGTATTAGGCCGAAGTCTTCCACGCATCACTATAGCAAGCTCATGCAACTCCAAAAACTTAAACTTGGCTTCAACTACCAAAGCAACTCTTAGCTTTCTAAAGTCTTTAATTTAATATATGTATATAATGATTAAGACCCTTATGGGAGTGTAAATAACCTCAAATAAATATCCACAGGACTGACTAACGATTAAAGCTCAGTTGCATTGCATAACTAAAGTGCACTCGCAGGCAGACTTAGCGTGGAGCATCTTAACTAAATTAGACCTAGCTCAGTTTAGAACATCACAAGAAAGAGGCCTCAATCTCATTATAGGAAGCCTGCCATGAACCACACTATGAGAGAACTCTCTTCTATCTTTAACATCACTAACCTTTTATTCTATAAACATTTGATAGTTTATAACCAACAAGCGATCCAGCAAAATAATAAATACAATTGGTTTAGTAATGAGGAATAAGAAGAGATAGATAATTATCCTAATTAAAATTTTCATTCTTTGAAACTAGTATAATTCTAATCAAGAGGAAGTAAATAGAGTAAGAAACAATTCAACTTAAAAGCTGAGGGAAAGTTCAGATATGGAAAAACAAAGAGCAAAACTCAAGATAGCTGATTAAAAGAATATGAGTTAATAACTAAGAACTAAAAATATAAGTTAAAGGATGCTCTCGATGAAGAAAGATGCCAGCTAAGAAAATATTCATGACTAGTATTTCAGTAAACTAAAGAAGATGAATGCTCTTATTACAATTATATTATAAGAATAAGACTTTTATTCAAGAGTAGAGGAAGTTAAATGATTCCATCAGAGAGTAGATAGAGAAGAATTTAGAAGAGGGGAAGATAGATCATGATGTCAAGGAAACAGTCCTTAAGAGAGAAAGATAAAGAAAGCTTAAGGAAAAGCAAGACCGCCATAGGCAAAAGCAAATTTTAGGAATAATTAGTAAAAGCGCTCTTGAAATAGCTCAAAGTAAATCTCCTGAACATAAACATCATAATCATCATGACTATTCTGCTTTGATTATCAAAATGTGAATGAGATCTTTAATTTAAAGATGGGAGAGAGTATAAGAAATAAAATGCTGGTGGAGATTGTTCAAAATCCGGAGAAAAAGTAAAATAAGACTGCGTTAGCAAGAAATGATTAAAATAGAAGAAAGAGTATGATGGCTCCTACTCATCATAGACTCTCTGACATATCTCTTATAAAAGTGTAGCAAAATGGAGAAAGAACTACTAAAGCTTTTGAGAATAAGAGGAAGTCTGTTCAATTTCCAGAAAGCTTAGACAGTGATGATTAGAAATCAAAAGGAGATCTAATCAACGACATAATCAATATTAAAGTCTTATTAAATTGAGATTTAATTTTGATGTTCTAATTTAGATTACTCTGCCAAAAAATTTGGTCTAATAACCACAGAGGATAACTTAAACTGCAAATTAGACTTAAAACCTTCATAACATTTTATCTAATGCTATATCTTGAAAGCTAAATTTTTTGTGCTTAAGAACACATTAACTAAATAGTTTCACAATCTTAGCCCGTAAGCCCTTAGAAAGTAAAATCAGTCTCTAATTCCCATAAAAAGATAGGGAGTATTTAATTTTATTAACAGTATGAATGATTTTAAGGGATAAATGTCAACTAAAAGATTTCTGCAAAGCATCCTCGAGTAGTGAGCACAAGTACCAACCAGCAACGAGAAAAGTTTATTTTCTAAGGAAATTAAGATTAATAAGTGATAAAAATGAGAGAAGCTAAAGTCCATAGGAAAACTCTATGAATAAAACTTCAAGTCATTTGAAACACAGGAAGCTGAAAAAGAAGCAGAGTTTATAAATTATTGACAACTCATGTTATTGAGTTATGATAACTCAGGTTTTGATATGCTCTAAAACACATTTGATAAGAGTAGAATAGATGATCTTTGTCATAAACAACAAGTATTTTTACAATAGAAAGCTGTTGAAAAAGTTAAATCGATAGCCAGAAAGAAGAAATGGCTCAGGAATATTTCAGTAGTTTCATCCACTCTAAATCTACTTTCTTAAGCTGGGGCTTCGACTACCAAGAGCTTGGATGGGAGTGAAGAGAGAAGAGCAAAAGGTAAAAATAGTTTGAGCTCCTCTATAGATAAGAAGAATACACAAGCGAGTAAGATCATTAAATTCAAGCATAATAGACTACTGCACAATCATTTTTGGATATTATTTTAAGTTTATCATCCATCTCTTTTGGCGAAACAGGCTCAAGAGAAGATATCCGCTTATCATAAAAATATACTTGAGACTGTTGGCTTTACCACTCAGAGTAAATTTCTCTTCTTATTTTGTAAGGACAGTATTCAATCCACTATGATGGATGTCGGAGCAAGATGGCAAGAAAATTAGAGTGGAGAGCTGAATTCCCGTGAATTAGCCAACGCAATGCTAAACTATAAGTACGCAAACAAAAAGAAGTTCAAAATTCCAAAGAGATAGAAGCCTGAATTTCCAAGACATGATTTTAAATACCTCGACCTAGATTTAAATTTCAAGATCTTATAAAAAAATTAATTGCGTGATTATTGGAGAAATTCCTACATGATAGAAGAAAGGCAACACTATCTTAAGCTGCAGAAATTACTCTACGAAGATGAAAAGTTAGAGCTATACACACAAATTAAATATAATGGAATAAAGGGGCTCGCTAAACCATTTAGAGCTTCTGACGCGGATTACTACAGCCCCAAAGATTAGATTTAAAACTTTAAGAGAGGCCTTGGCTTTAAAATTTTGCACACTTACATTCATCAAAATTTACTCAAATGCTCTCCTCAAAATCTAGTTTCAGACGGTAACGTTTTAAATTGCTTATAGTTCCTCTTGTTATTTTGAATAAGTTTTCGAGTAAATTCTTGAAGATAAAAAGCAGGAATCTTAGGACCCTCTGCATTCTTTCAGCAAGCATTTGTAAATCTATAATATTATAGAATTTATAATTAACCTTTAAATACATTTTACTTGAACATGTTCATAATGTTCTAGAAGACTTTTGAAGAGATGTAATCTAAATATGAGAAAAGAATAGAGCTGAGGAATATTTTCCTGTCTAAGCTGAAGTAATACGTTGAGAGCCCTGACTTTGAGCTAGTGAATAGTTTTGGGAAGCTCCCTTGCATTTCAAACCCAAAGGTTAAAGAAAGATTCGAACACAGTTATAATCTTAAGTTTTTCGAAGGATTTCCCTAATTCAAGTAGGTCCATAATACTACTTAAGAGTTAAGTAGCGAAGAGGGAGAAATATTTATTTGTATATTAAAATAATTATCACCACTAAAGATTAAGTTGGATTAAAAAGAGTTTGGAGACAAAAATGTGGAGTAGGAGAATAATTTGCAAAGAATCTCATTGGATAATTTCAATTTAGTTATCGACTTTGTAAATCAAGGAACAACCCCGAGATAAATATCACAAGAAGAAGATTAAGCAAGTAATGTAATTTACTAATCGAACTCGAAAGTAGTTATCTAAATTTATTTAATTGTAATATTTTTGAATTACTTTTACATTGAAAGAGTTTATAATTTTGAGTTGAAGATGAAAATAGTCATTTTAAATCTTTTATTCTTTAATAAATTCTGAAATAGATTTTGAAGGGTTTTTAATTAAGAATTAAATCTCCCTTTTAAGTAGTATTTTTAGAAGTCATGCTGAATAAATTTTTATGCTTAAATATCGTAGAAAATTCTATTAAAAGATAGTATTTAAAAAAAATAGACTAAATTCTACTGCGTTCTGAAAATATATATAACTAGATTTAGAACTTCATGAAAATAAGGTATGAGGACTCTCATCTAGTAAGCATTTAGTTTTCTTCGTTTTCACAAACTCCAGATAAAACTAATAAAGTTAAAAGGAATTAAAGATTATACACAATTACTACTTCTTTTAACGATTAGTTCAAGGAAATGATTTATTTAGCCCATTTATAATAGCAAAATTTTGTGAAATTTATAATTTACAAATGAAATTATTGGATAAATTAAAAAAATGAAGGTTTTTTAATGGCCTATATATATCAATGTTTTTCACTATAATAAAAATTATATATGGGTTCTTAAGCTTCTTATTCTATTACAGTGGCATACTACTTTAACCTGCGAAAAAATGAAATTTCAACTTATAAAACTGGAAAATGGGGATGATGTATCATCAATAAATTTTAATCTTTCTACTAAGAAAGTGAACAGACACTCACTCGGGAGTAGATTTTGGGGGGGGGCCTTTCCTCGTCATCCACTTTTTTTATGAAAATATGAAAAATCACTGTCTTGCCCAAAATTAGCCAAAAATTAATTTTTTAGTCTAATTAATTTAGAGCTATAGTTGATTTTTTATATTTTTATGGAAAAAAGTGGATGACGAGGAAAGGCCCCCCCCAAAATAAAATTTTAAAGGAATGGCAATCAATATCACTAGTTAAAATTAAATCATTCAAAAGTTAAATCTAATGGAAAAATTAGTTCAAAGTACTCAAAACCATCTTATCACTGTTTTTGAGTCCTTTTCATTTTTAGTTTCCCCTAATAGCATAATCTGAGCTAAAATTATATCTAAGTCATTTTATTTCATTAAATACATATTTTTCTTTGATTGTATAATTAAAAATGTAATTTCATGTATTCTAGATTTCTTTTAAAATATTCTAGAATTAAATATTGAAGCCTTAACTTTAAAATAGCTTTAAGTATGTTTAAAGTAATTTCATTTTTTATATAATTGTCTTTTATAGCATTGATATTTTTCGTAATTAACTATTATCTTATATGTAAAACATATATTTTTATTCAATAAAATATAATCTTTTTTCCAATAAAGTTTCCTTAAAAATAAAAATTTATTTTGACTGATTCTCAAAAAAATCTAGCTCTATTTTCTAAATTAAAGAATATAATCGTGATGAGCCTTCTGAAATTGAATTAGGACTAAAAAATTGGAGTTTTTTGCTAATTTTGGGCTAGACAATCATTTTTCATATTTTTATGAAAAAAGTGGATGACGAGGAAAGGCCCCCCCCCATTTTTTTAATTTGCCTTTTTTTTGCTACTTAATTTTATCTTACCTTTGACATGAATTATCGATTTTCTCATTAGAGAATTGACAGATAAAACTAGATTTATGAGAAAGCTTTGTAAATTACCTGAAAATATCAAAGCCTTAATAACGAGAGATATATTTGCATCCGATTCTATGTTCGAATTTGTCAGAGATTATACTGTCGACAAGTACTTAGTAGTTTAAGATTCATAATCAAATTAATTATTCAATTTTAAAACTGTGATTTTAAAGAGAAGGTAAATAAGCAATTCGAAAAAAGCCACCAAGATTAGATATAGGATGAATATGAATGGATTATAGGAGGTGGTAGGAATCAAAATAAAGTGATTGTGAATCTGATCTCTCGTGGCTCTGATGCGTGGCAGTTTGATATCTCTGCTCCCATTCAAGTTTAAATTTAATAGGTTGAGTAAATTAAAAGAAATAACGCCTTAATAAATTCTAATTACACTAGCAGATATTCAGTTTAGACTATTGGAACATTTTGGGATTAGACTATTGGAACAAATGAGTAGGAATAAGAACATATCTACAAGAAGAGTACATTGATAATTCAATTAGAGCGTAATAAATGTTCCAATAGTCTAAAAAAGCAGATAGAGGAATGAGATACTGTTAGTTTATTGGAGTGTGATATATAAAGCCTTAGTGATAAATAAAGTTATAAAGACTAATGCAATGACTACCAAGACGCATGCACATCTGCCGCCGCATTTCACCAGCCACACTGCTAAGCCGGGTCATCTCTGCTAGCCCCAGGCCAACTCCGCGCTCTTAGGGTGCTCACATGGTGCTTGGCTGAGACGAGATAGAGCGGTGGCCGAGAGTAGGCTCGGCAGGTGAAGAACTTCAACAAACAAGGCATCTTCCCCCAGCATCTATCTTCTATACCTGCTCAAGAGTGCAACCGTCTCCAGTTGCTGTATGTGCAACTATTGCTGCCATGCTTGCTCTAGTCTGTATTCATTCATAGACTTTCTCTCAACAGTACCCTGCATTATAGTGCCTGACCTGCCGAGCCTACTCTCGGCCACCGCTCTATCTCGTCTCAGCCAAGCACCATGTGAGCACCCTAAGAGCGCGGAGTTGGCCTGGGGCTAGCAGAGATGACCCGGCTTAGCAGTGTGGCTGGTGAAATGCGGCGGCAGATGTGCATGCGTCTTGGTAGTCATTGCATTAGTCTTTATAACTTTATTTATCACTAAGGCTTTATATATCACACTCCAATAAACTAACAGTATCTCATTCCTCTATCTGCTTTTTTAGACTATTGGAACATTTATTACGCTCTAATTGAATTATCAATGTACTCTTCTTGTAGATATGTTCTTATTCCTACTCATTTGTTCCAATAGTCTATTCCCAAAATGTTCCAATAGTCTAAACTGAATATCTGCTAGTGTAATTAGAATTTATTAAGGCGTTATTTCTTTTAATTTACTCAACCTATTAAATTTAAACTTGAATGGGAGCTGAGATATCAAACTGCCACGCATCAGAGCCACGAGAGATCAGATTCACAATCACTTTATTTTGATTCCTACCACCTCCTATAATCCATTCATATTCATCCTATAGCAGAAATCAGCTACTAATTCTAGCAAGTTATCTCAAAAGATTTCAAAATGCTTCAAACTTAAATATACTCAGCTTAGCACTTGGGAATCTCCATGATTCTCCTTAAATCAGCTTACTCAAAACTATTATCAATACCTTTTTTTAATTTTTATAGTTTTAACTTTTAGTTAAGCGCTTCAGATATCTTCTTCGCAATACTCATTCAAGTAAAGCTTCCAAAATGATGATGCCTTCACTAATTAAAAACTAGATCATTCTAAAAATAAGAATGATCAATTTAGAATTATATTTAAAGATCAAACAAAAGTCTTCAAAAATAAACAAGTTGTCTTAAATCATAGGCTAAAAAGTAAGTGATATGGAGATAGAATAGCAAATGAAACTAGAGAAGGAAGAATCTTAAAAAAGCCCACTCATTTTTCTTAAGAGTAGCATTAAAGCAAATTATGAAATCGACAAGCATTATGAAAAATTGCAGTTCTTTGATAAATTAATTTTATAATGCTATCGAAATTATATAGCTGAGAACTTTATTAAAATTGATGAGTGAATAAAAGGCAAGTGGGTGAACGAAACATAAAGGTTGATAATGTTTTATTTCGCCTTCGATCTGTACCTTTTTAAAGGTAATAAAATAACTAAAGTTTATTGTTAAAGGAATCCTTTTATGTCCTTTTCTAAGGATCTTGATTTAAATAAACTTCTTTTTCCCTAGGGAAATTTTTTTAAAAAACCCTTTAAATTTAGTAACTCCAACAAAAAAGTGTATATGATATAGTTCTATACTTGATTGAATTTTAAAGAACTTTATTAAAATATGATATCTTAACAGACACTATTTATAATGCATCTAATTTAGCTCATAAATTAAATGGCTCTCCAATAAATGGCCAACTATATTATAGATTAAGATTTTCCACAAAAATATGACTGCGTTAATATGGATGGGTATCCTCTTCGGCTGAGTGATGAATTCCTCTATAAATTAATATTCATGAATGATGAGGAGTCTGGGACTGGATACGAGTTTTTCAAATTGCAACACAAGAATCAACTAAGGAACAAATTAAGAAGAGCTTTTAGAAGGATCTCATTAATTAAAGTGCATCAGCATTTCAATAAAATTGCAATCCCGGGGGAATTTGGGGAAATTTTATGGGGAAAAATTTGAAAGAGAAAGTTCAAATATAAAAAGGGTTAAATATGGTTAAAGAGGAGTAGCTTTCACGAGTATATAATTGAGAGGATAAGAAAGATGCTTTTAAAAAGAGACCGTATACAATAAGTCTAATCAAGAGAACTGGATGCCATGAAACCTCGACTTACTAGGAAAACCAAAGTATCTGTGCACATATAATAAAATAAAATTTTATTACTGTGATTCAGCGTAGAGCCCATCAGAACAATCGAATTCGGAGGCCTAAATCACTTTAAAATAGTGCATTAACACGTTTGAAAGATCCTAATTTCTTATAGTTGAAATATGAAAATCCTTAAAAAAGACTAAAATCTTCATTAGATCTACTCGGATAATAAAATGAAGTTAATCAAGCAGATAGAAACAACAAGTTTTTTTATATGTTTAAGAGAAGGATTGGTAAATATGTCTTTGAAGGTGGACTAGGTTCCAATATTTTAGGGTCTGATTAAGAAGAGGGAGGGCGAAAATCTTAAACTCTGGAGAATTAAGATCCTACTGTAAAGAGAGATTTATTGAACCTCAAAGAGCGGATAGTTAGAGAATGCTAAATATATATTAATCGGTTATTAGTTTAAGAATATGGAATAAACAGGGCAAGGAGAAAGGTTTCGATGACTGAAGATGAGAAATAGCAACAGTTTTATGAGGACTTACGATGCGATTTGCTTCTCGATAGTATTGATCCCCAAGGATAGAAAATTTAAAAAAGAAAAAATTTTAAAAGGGGCATAAATTTATGATTTTTAGTTTTTTTAAAATTTAAAACAAGAAAGAGAAAGGCATCTCATGGAAATGGATATGAAGAGTCTGATAGCTCGTCATCGAGTAGAAAACAAAGTTAAATGAGTCATCGTTAAAGCAAGAGAACAGCTCAAATTTTTGAGATGATGGATGAAGACTCTAATAGCTCCAATGCTGATGTATACAAAATTTTGGGATATTTTTTCGTATACCGAATCTAAGAGCCTATGCAAATTAATGACTTTCCTTATAATTCGAGCATTCTAGAAGTAAGAATAGAAAATTTAGAAGCATTAAGTCAGAGGGTTTCAGATTCTATGGTCTCAGATCAGGTAAGATTATAAGCAGCTCATAATTATTTTAGACAAAAACATTGAATTTGCGAAGAGATAGATCCTCTACAGATAATCTTTTTATATTTTAATTTAAATCTGAGGATTTATCAAATGAAAAAAGCCATTCCAATAATCAGACTGAATTCATCATTTCTAGATAGAGTTGTAAATTAGAACTCTGTAGAAGACTCCTTTCCTCTCCCATCTTCCCATTCAATATATTCTTAGGCTTTCTAGGCTATTGAACTCAGTTCCTCAATTGTAAGTTTCCACATTCTCATAATAATGACTTATCTTAGACTTAAGAAGAACATCAGACTTAGTCTTAAGTCAGAAAAGAAGATCTTATAATGCTGTAAATGAGGCAAGGGAACACTAATCTAGCCCTGATGTTGCTTCGTTAAAGTCTTACTCCAAAAAAGACAAATTTCATAAGTAGCTTATTTGATTCCCAAAAGAAAAATGCAGAGAAAGCTTTAAATTTAGAATACAGAGACAGCCAAGGAAATACCTTTCTTAATTAATAAGTCTATAAATTAGAATTTGAATTCTTAACTTAGCAGTCTAGCTTAATTAGTTTTCAAAAAAATACTAAATTTCAAAAAGGAAAAAAGGACAAAAAAACTAATAAATCTCAAAAATAAAAAAGGAATATTGACTTAGACACTACGAATAATGAAGGAAACACACCTCTTCATTATGCTAGATAATTAGGACTAGCTGAGATAGAGAAAATTTTAATTGAGAAGGGAGCTTCCTAAAAAATAAAGAATTCTAAAGGCCAAATTGCTTTTGATGCTTGAATAGGTCCTGTCTTTTGGAATGTGATAATTAAAAATAGAAATGAGGCTTTAATTTAAATTATTTAATATTCTTAATAATTAAAATGAAAAACATTGCTATTTGGACTTGCTTAATTATATTTTAAGCTGTTTGTGCGTCTCGTCAAGAGGTAAATAAATTTGCCTTATTCATTTCTTAAGTTGAATGATACAATTCAAGATGCAATCACTCCTTTCAATGGTAACTCTTAAGATATCCTAACTAATCTCTTAAAATAGATGATTAGCCAATCTTTGTGAAAGGTATGACATAAATACTAGGAAGTGACTATGAGGCAGATTGCGAATGTAGAAGTAGGATTACTGACTGTATTAATCAATTCTAGAGCCTCCTGTCTTCTAGCAGCCTTCATAAACTGCTTCTCAGATTTCATAAGAGGATGATCTTATAGTTCAAGGGTGTAACCCCTCCTAAGTAAAAATCAAACTTGTAAGTGGCTTGATCTTTCGTTTTGAAACCTAATGACTTGATTAGGAAAGTGAAGGAGAGGGAGCATCAGAGAAAGACATTAAGGATCTAGTAAACATTGCAGGCGGGATAAAGTTAGCAAGAGTGCTAGAGACGGGATTCAAGACTGTGGATGGACGTGTTTAAGGAAACTATTTAGCTACTCCTGGTGGAGATGCTTTTATGGAAATTTGAATTCAATATTTATTGCAATGCTGGAGAATTCATCTTGGGCCTGCAAATATTCTCAGATCTGAAATAGTAGCATCTCACTAGAAAGAAGGTACTAAACTTGTTCAAGGACTATCTTACTTAAATGAAGCAACCTCAATTATATTTAGCCACTGATGACAAGGCAATATCGCATATTGAAAAGTAACTCAATATGATTGGCATTGATATCACCAATCCTAAGAAATCAATACAAAATGATAGATCACTCACTCATTTATATGTGTTTTATGATATTCTGCGAATAATCGCCCAAGCTGAGAACTAAGGAGATCTTCACATAAAGCTCTTACTGCTTTAATTTTTATCTTTTATGCAAGATTCCCAGAGTTATTCAGTGAATAAGACTGTTGTGGAGTATTTCTTGCACTCGTACTTCTACTTGCTTTGGAATAAAGATCAGGGATATTCTGAGAAACTCCAACTAGACGTATTAGCTGGCGATCACGTGGAAGTTGCATTCATTGAAGTCAAAACAGATATGGAATACATAAATTCAAGATTAATTCCACTATATTATATTAGGAATGTCTGCGAAATAACAGGGCACCTTTGCTATCTGGGCAGGGTAAAGATGGACTGCAAGTGTTTGTGAATCACATGGATGCGGTTACTTTAGTTAGAGCTCAAATCATAATCATTACAGATTTAATAATTTGAATCGCTAAGTTCTTCACTTAGCATGTTGACCACGAAACTGCAGCATCTGCAGTCAGTGGGATTACCTAATCAGAGACGGAGACTATGTTCAATAGAATGAATCACATGGGACTTGCATTCTTGGAGTTAACAGGCTCACAAGTGGCAAAGGACCTCAATTTCTACACAGTTAATTTCGTTTGATTATGTCTATTAACTTTTAATTGCATATCACTTGTAAAGGGAAATAGGGAGTCAATTAAAGGACATTTAATTTATTTTTTAATCATCCTAAATTAAAATGAGAAATGCATAGAACTCATCTCTGATTCATCATAACAGCACCACCACCAACTATAACATCAACAATAACTCCTACTCTTCACCTGATATTAATATAAATCAACATCCTAGCAACTTATTTACAAAAAACATACAACTCTATTAGATTTGAAATTAAATTAAAAAAATAACATTAAATACATCTCATTTCTCTTTAAATAAATTTTATGTCTCCTATTAAACTAGAATTTTTGTATTTTTATATAGCAACTTGCCTTAACAAAGGCAATTAAACATGCATCACCACTCAAACAACTAGTCTTCGGTGTTCATTTAAAACCAAGCTTACTCAGAAAATATAAACATTGGGTCTTCAATGGGATTCTATCAGCAACCTGCTTTATATTATATTTATGTTTTATTAATGCTAGACAGGAAAAATACTTCAGTGAGGATTTTCAGCAGATCTGCAAAATACTCAACATCGACCCTCACTCTCTCTAACAAAGGTAAGAAACATATTTCAAATACTTTTCTTAAAATCTCACAATCATAAAAAGAAAAGATAATTATAAGAGTTGAAATAGTGAAACGCCAATTTATTCACTTAAATAAAGCAATCAGTGCTTTTAATTCTCATTCAATTAGCTTACAAAAGCATGAATTGTTTATAATACTTCTAGGACTTTACAAGAATTCATGGCATAGGAAAACAACGAAGCTGTAGCAAGAATCAGATTTGAGCACTATGACAAAAAACGCAGAGTTAAGCTAAGACAGATACAAGAGTTCATGCATGCACTTTCTAAGAAAAGCAAATCCAATTTGATCACGCTATCACTCATTCCTAAAGAAAGCATTACTCAACTTAAGAAAACCAAGAGTAAGTTCACTCTCACCAAAGAAATTATTTTATTATATTATTTTTCTTTATCTCATTATATATTAGTTTATCAGAACAGCACAGCCGCCTCAAATTAAGATAAGTAAAAAGAAAGCGAGGAAAATAATAACAACAACTACACAGGAGGTTTAACTGGTGGCAGTTATATGCTCTAGTACAGCTTCAATAAAAATAACAGGTCAAGACCTAGAACTCACAAAGGGTCCCTAACTAGAGATCAAAGCGCTTCTGTTTATCCTCATGCAGGGAAAATGAATGCCTCAGTGACTAATCTTAACTACAGTTCAGTTCCTTTACTTACTAGGAAATAATTGATTGTATATTTATTCCTCCAAATCAGAGAGCATAGACAGCAAATTTATATGGTGCTAGCGGCGGCATTAATTAGGGGAACAACATCTTTGACTTGACTCATTTAGACGGAGGCTCAAATCTTACTTTTGACAAGAAAAATCAAGAAGCCTACGTTAATTCAACAAAGCGAAAAGCATAACTTTATTTCTTTAATATTTTAAAGCGATCAATCATGACTAACTAACAAGAAGGAGAGGGCTCAGAAAACAAAGTAGACTTTTTTAATTAACACATAAACCTTATCTTATTTACGTAAGACTACTTGCATATGTTTAAGAACAGAGAGTTCTTTTCAAAGCTTTCGGTTGACGAAAGACAAAGACTTTTCAGGCTAAAGTCAGCTAAGAAAGAGAAGAAGATAGAAAAAGAGCAGAAGGCGAAACGAGATGAGTGGCAGTGGAAAAGTCAAAAGCGCAATGAAAAGATCGAGCAAGTGCTCAATAGGAAAAAGATACTAGAACTTGAGGAAGAAGCAAAGAGAGAGGGCAAACTCCAAGAGTACTTTTAGAAGCTAGAGAAGATGCAGTAGAACAAACTCAATCATGTAATGAGTCCTTAACTTTACTATACTAAGTCGATTAATATATAAATGCATGAGCTAAGGAGATAGTGTAAACTTAGAGAGTTCCCAGGAAGACACGTAAGTGAACAGTAGATCTCGCACAAGGCAACATTTCTTTTCTTAAGAAGCATCACACGATGAACATGAACTTGCCTATCGTCTTCAAGAGCATCAAGAAAAAATGCTAAGAGCAGCTATTAGAAAACAGGAAGCCCTATAAAGGGAAAGAGAACGAATCCATTCTTAAAACCAGCAAGTTAGAGAGAAGCGCAACTTGTTCTTCTAAGAAAACCAGTAAAAGCAATATGGAACTTTGTAAAGGTATTGCGAGAGACAGAATAAGTCCAGAAGGCTAATTAAGAGAAAGAAAGATGAAAAGGTTGATCTGATTGAGTGGAAAAGATAGAAAGAAGCCGAGAAGAATAATATGATGCTACTCAGAAGAGAAGAATAGAAGGCATAGATGGATTAGAAGAATCAAATCAATGTACAAAACTACTAGAATAGAAGCATGATAATTTCGCAAGAAATGGTTAACAACGAGAAAGTAATAGAGAAAAGAGTCAAGTCTCATCTGCGAGATCAAGATCAAAGGAGTAATCTCAAGAGAATTCTGTAAAATTAGAAGTAGTATAAAGAGTAATTAGTTCAAGGGTTGCAAGAAAAGGATAAGCGATATAAAGGATATTAAGAGTTTAAGCTATAAATTATGGCGTCCACTCATATTAACCCAAACTTGGTGAAGTCTAATCAAAACATGCCTTAGTTATCATCGTGAAACTAAATAAAATTATTTTATTATATTCAAAATTTAAACATCAAATTTATTTAGATTATATAAAGACTCTAAAAGGAGAGATAAGTTAAACGCCCAAAATTATAAACTAATTCTCAAAGATCAAAAACGAAAATTATAACTTAGGGTTAATTGCTATCATTCTTTATACTCCATTAAGTTCCACTTCCTAATTTAATTTGTTCCTCTAAATCCTTTTTTTGTTCTTTCGCTCTGACTAATTTGTAATCCAAAGATAAGACGTGTTTAAGTCCTCTTTCATTTTTGATTAAGATTGGCACTGGTTTAAGCTAATTATATTTTTATATTTAGATGGTTGTGGCTCTTGCTATTCCAATCTATGATAAGGCTCAAGCTCAATTTTGACTGTATATTAGTTCTTGTTGTTTGCTATTTTCTTGACCTCAGTAGATATCTTCTCATATATATGCTTAGAGTTTAAAATAAAACTCTACTAAATATTTACAGGTATTATAAGTTATCCTCATCTTTGAGAAATGGTAAAGCGTAGTATTCGGGGCCTCCTGGATATTCATTATAGTCTATATCTGCCTACTCAGCCTTCCTTTTCTTTTGAGGTTGACCTCTCTTATTGCCGCCCATAGCTCCCTATGCTCTTGCCTTATTTTCTCTTGCTTTAATCTGGTTGGGTCCCTGATTATTCCTAAGCACATATTCATCCCTCACTGGTGAAAGCTTTGCCAGTGTGTTCTAGTTCTAAAGAGGTATGCCTTGCCTGCAGTAGTTTCCCTAAAAAGATAAGGAGTAGTGGCTATCAGGTATCCAAGGTTTATTCCCCAAACTATCAGGAAATTAGACAAACTTATTTCTAATAGGTCTAAGTTTACAAGACTACGCACAAATCCTCAGGCTTGCTTCTGTACAATCTGAGCCTCTTGGGATACCTTCTCCCCATAGGATAGATCTTGTCGATAGCCGTCTTTCAAGTATTGGGCCAAATGAAGAACCCACTGAATCTGCCATTAGAATTTTCTATAATCTTCTCTAGTTGAGGAACTATGTACCTTTCAACATCCTCTGGACTGATCTTTCTTGACTCTAGAATTATAGAAGCCACTTCTCTTGAATCATCCACTAGTTTGGCTTCTTAGAATTCCACAAATCAATCAATAAGAAGTAACCAATAAAATTGTTTATGAACACTCCACAAGTCTTCTTTTGAGCCTTTTGTAATCGTCTCCATCCAGTTCGGGAATGAAAAATTTAGGAGCCTCAAACTGAATAATCTATTGCTTTTGAGGAGTTTTCTAGGCTCTTCTATCATTTGCAAGACTTTTATTACTTTATTTGCTTGCTTGAAACACCTCATAATATTATTTATATGTAAATATCATTTTATAAGATTAAATTAATTAAACCAGAGTTAAAATCATGTTTAAAAGTGGTTTAATAAAAGAATATGGATTGCAAATTTATTTTAAAATCATTTTGATTATCCTCTTCTGGTACTTTGTTCTCTTCGAGTAGTTGCTATTTATTTTCTTCTTGTCCTATTTCAATATATTCTGCAAAGCTGGCCTACTCTCCATAATTATCCTCTTATTACTCAAATGCAGCTTAATTTTCAAACCCAAATATCTAAGGCTCCTCTTCCCCTTCAAACTATTCTTTTTGGTTTTCATCAGCTATTTGAATTCGATTATCTATTCCAAAAGTTTGCTGGATGTGCTCATTATATAATAAATACAATTTAAGCACGAGTTAAAGAAAAAGAACTTAAAATAATTTAAATTAAAAAACTTTACGAATTCAATTTAATAAATAAAACTTTATTAAAAAATAACACTTTTAGTAGATTATATAAAACTTGCAATAGATCTTTTAAAAGAATAATGCTTATAATTAAACTTACACTTATATGTAAATTATAAAAATGATTTTACCAACTTTTTATAAAATATTTAACCCTTTCTTAAATATTTTTGTGTGTATCAGATTTGATATCCTGCCTTATTGGATCAACTTTAAACTCCTCAGATTAGAAGCTATCACTTTCAAAAGCACTCCTCTCTCTTTTACTAGGACTTATGCTTTTTCTTTTCTGTTCCTCTATATCTTGTTGTCTGTGTTATTCCTAGCGCCAGAATCCTTCAAAGTTTACACTATCCTCATACTATCTCCTACTCCTGGGCATCATGCTCCTGAGACTATCTCTCAACTCTCTTTCCTGATGAGTTTTAGCATTCCAATTCCTGAGCATCTTTTTCATTACATCGTACAACTGGAGCATTTCATTTGCAAATATCGACCTATTCACAGAGTCTTCTTCATTCTGCATAACTCTCAGTTGCATCTATCTTTCCTTCTAGTATATAGAGAGACACTCTTCTTTAGAGCTGCACAAAAGGAAATCTCCATAGTTTTATCTAAAAGGATCACCACCTGACAGATTGGGATCTATCCAGCCATAGATTTATTAAGTCTCCTCAGAATCCACTTCAAATCTTTTGCCCGTTATCTACTTTATAAGTTGAGATCCACCCAGTTTTAGCATAAGTCTTTCGAAGGGTTGAATTGGCCTATTCAAGAGGAATGGGTCCGAACTTTGATGAGAGTTTGTATGTCTCTCTTGTAGAACCTCATTTCTCTATTTAAAAAATTTGATCATAAGTTTATAAGACGTCTCTGTTGAAGACAGTCTGCTCATCATCGCTATTTTCTGAAATGAAGCCTTTTTCTTTAGTCCAAGTAAGAATTTTCTCATGCCTTCTGTCTCCTTAGTTCATTATGAAATCCTTGTGACTAATTTCCTCGCTCTAGTTATTAGATTGCCTGCTAACATAAGTGAGGAATTCCCTCTTGAAACATATAGTGCATGAAATTAATGTTTCTTGAAAGCTTCCCATACTTATGGCTTGCCATCTATGTTAACTATATCTTTAGGCTTCCTAAAGGGTTTCTTCGCTTTCTCAGGGACGATCTTCTACTTCGCTAGTCTCTCCTTAGCTAAGAGTAGAGGATGAGTGATGTCGGGATCTTGCTTAGAATCATCAGACTTTTTGGCAGAACTAGGAAGGTCTCCCCACAAATTGGGATTAGTCTGTTCTCTTCTGCTCAGCTAACAACATGCAAATGAAACAATTTCAAATGAATAAAGCTTCCTTCTTGGAATGAGGTTTTAGAGCTCTTCAATCTGTTGATCTCCGATGTCTCTTGCGATATGGAATAGGAAGTTCTGATTCTTATTGCCGAAATGAGTCTCCTCTTCTTAAATTCTATCTCTGATGCTTTGCAATTCCACCTGTGCATGATCTCTAGCATTTTCTTCTCTGATCATTTGTAAGTTTCTCAAATATAAATTCCTTGTTTCGCCACTGGAGTCGCTGCTGCTTAAGATTTCATTTGCTCGATTGGAGTATTAATGCATATAAATAATTGGCTGACTGGGCAGCTAAACTATGCTGTTCCGCATATGCACGAGGAGAAACATTGTCCCATTTCTTGTCATAATTGCAAAAAATAGTAAAAGTGTTTTAGTGTTGTTGATAATTAGTTAAAATAATTATTCATGAAATTATTCATCAAGAAAAATAACAGTTAAGAGCTATATTTATTTATATCTAGCTCTAATTAAATTTATGATATAGAAATAAATTATATTTTATCATAAGAGATGGCCTTTTTTTATTGCACTTCTGATGCAATATTAGATTAATGGTTTTCTGTCTAATTTCTTTTAATAAACTTATAAGCAACAGAATGATGAAAAATTAAAAAAGGATTAGATTATCCTGTGAAATAGGTTCCTCATTTATCATCTGTTCAATCTGCTAAAAAGTCTCTCTGTTCACTGAGAGGCTTTTCCTCAAGTTCAAGTGCTCTTCGTATTCCATAATTGCAGGAGTCTTTTTTGCAAATGGACTTATAGAAGGAACTTCATCCTATTATAGGTCAGAATTTTTAAAGAGTGGGGTTAAGAACTCTAAAGTGAAGTTTTAGACAAGGAAGGCAGAGTGGTCCTCATGATTGTACTGGATTTGTTTGAGTTTATTCCGGAATCCCACTTATTAAAAACTTATATACATTTCATAATTAATGATTAGTCTGATATCTAATAGCAAATCACTTCCTTCTTAAGATAGTCAAAAATAGCATTTTCGATTATATCTAAAACAAGATCTCAAATAAGAAAATTAGCAGATGCTTAAAAATCATACCCACTACGTCTGAAATACTCTCAAGTGAAAAATGTCAAAAATAATTGTAGGTAATCATAAGTGGCCGCGCTCCAGTACTGATTGCAATTGAAACTTATAACTTTAAATAATCTTTGCTAGGTAGAGTTTGATATATAAACAAATAGGCTCTTCTATTAACCTCTTTTTAAAAATTTTATCTTTTCTATTAAATTCTACACCAAAATATTGTAGTGAAATTAATTAACTTATGACTCTAACTAAATAACTAGGAGGGAAATATTAAAATGTGAGCAAGCCAAATCATGAGTAAAATTGTCCCCTCTACTTTTTAACTAGTTCGAATAAAAATAAAAATTGAGCCAAATAGTCTTTATAAAATTATTCATAGCAAAGTTAAAACGAGCGAAGCGTATTTCTAAAGAATTAAATCCTTTATTGAAATGTGTCTTTTTTATTTTGCTAGAAGAATCACACAAAATATTTTATAGGGAGAAAACTTTTTGAAAGAAATACTTTTTGTGCTGCTGTAATTGATTTAATTAGCCATTTTAAAATAAGTTCTTAACTCAATTATCTATTAATATCTAAGAAAAATTAAAATGCATAAGTAAAAATGAATACAATCAAAATAATAATAATAATAATAATTAAGGAATTAAAGGGCCCCCGGCATAAATAAGATTGGCCATGACGTCAATGATATTGCAGTGACGCACTTATCTGACGCACACAAACCTACAGCGAATAGGGATATTAAACACTTTGCACCCCCACCTCACACTCTTGACAGAGCCCCCGCTTCTGCAGACCATCCAAAAAACCTGAAAGGAGAAAAAAATCCGGTAGCATCGGACCGAGAGCAATCGCTGCTCCGTAGCTCTGGCTTCGCTGTCCACTGCATGACTGAGGTTTGCCCATAGATCTCGTCCCTCCACGCCTAACAAGATTGGAGGGTGAGTGGAACCACTCACCTTGATTATCTCAGTACAGCTAACCACCCCCAGGCTTCGGCTGCCATTATCCCTTGCCTCTTTTAAGCACTCACTCACCAGCCAATGGATTACCAAACCAGAAAGCCTTCATGGAAAGGGCGACCGGTGCCTAGTGCCAGTCGTGTGCGTCCTGAATTTTAACTTTCTAATTTAATAATTATACAATCAAAATAATATTCATGAAGTTGATGGTGATCAGAATATTATTCCTCCTAATCAAAAAGGTTATCAATTCTAAGAGCTTCTGGAATTTTAGATATATCTTAAACGTCGGAGTACATGGCTCTTATGATTTCAGGATGGGCTTTAAGAATTACTTGCTAGCCTCCAAGTTTCTCCAAAATCTTTTCCTTAAAGCTAGGATTACACTTTAGAAATATGAGCCTTAAAAATTTAGATCAGAAGTGAAAAGGCGTTCCCCATGCTTATCAAAGGTCTTTTTGAGAGTTTCTACGAAATATTTGCTGCCCTCTGAGAGCATAAAGCTACCATCATTCAATTTAGGATCTCTCCTATATGTGCCATCTATCTTCTCCTTAGTTATCCCTTTTGCGAGACCATAGTCAGTCATGAATTGAGAAGCTGACTCTCTCTCCATAAGTGCAAACATATCAGTCTTAAACTGTCCTGCTTTCTCTCTAGCTTTATAAATACGGTATGGCTCTCCACCTCCCTCCAATTTTTATCTATGCAGCTGACTATTCTTTTGAATATAGTCTACTGGCCGATCTATTAAACTATATTAAGTTGTAAAGATTATTACCTGAATACTTAGCAAGTACTTCTTCATCTTCTTCATAATCTGAGTCGTCATAAATTGCACTTGGATATCTAACTAATTCCTCCTAAATAACTTTGGGCATGATTGTGAGTCGATGTATTCTGGGATAAGAAGGTGGAATTTTCAAACCTAGATTTCTGCATTGGTTGAAGCGTCTTCTTTCTCTCTGAGCCAATACTCCCATTTCAATTCTGTTAGAATTTAATTTATTAGTGATGAAATTAAAGTTGTCGAAAGATCTACCAAAAGGTTGAGAAATAAATATGATTTTACTATCCGCCGTGTGCCACTGCAATATTCAGCTAATTGATATTGACTTTAGCCCTGTGGGTTTACTGAGAAACGCTGTCACTGCCATCACTCGAGTCCTGATAATCAGATTCATGTGACATTTTCCTCGTATTCTTCTCAAGTTCCATTCTCTTTTATCTCTTCTAGTAAAGCCAAATTCTTTCTCTGTTAGCTATCTCATTTTCCAGTTCAATTACATCTGAATGACCCTCAATTTCAAAAATGGAGGCAAAAGATAAATAATTTCGTGGTTTCTCAGATTCTAGAGCTATAAATCTTCTTTGAGTTAGGCCAGTCTTTCCTTCAACTCTTGCATTTTACTATCCTTTCTCTCTATATACTTTGGCTAACCAGTTTCGTCCTCAGAGTCATCTTTTCTACAAATAGGTTTAGAAAAGGACTTCTTATTTCTGCTTACAAAGGTTCCCAGAGAACTTATTTGAGCACAAGAAAGTGATCCTCATTTTGTGTCCAAAAATCTGGATGGTGAGCAGCCTCCTTATCTGCTGCAGCTTGAATTGAGCTAGTAATCTGCTGAATTAACCTGTGGCCTTGCTCTGACACATCTGATATTTCTTGTCTATCGTTTTTCCCTTCAAAACCTACCCCTCTCTTTTTAATGCTCTCTCGCTAATCAAAATGCTCACTTGAGCTCGCTGACTTCAACTCACAAAATAATTATATCAACTATTTTAAGTATAAGCAATTTATTCATAAATACGTAATTTTATTTTTTTCTCTTTGGGATGAATTAAGCCTAATTATTTTATTTTACTCATCTAAGTTATATTCTTATTTATACTGAATGAGGAAACTATTTTGTTGAAACATACCATAATTTGATATCTGCTTCTTGTGAGTGGGTGCAAGCCATCTCTATTATTCAGAGTTCAATTCATTATCAGTCTGATTATTGGTAGGTTGATTTTTGCCCTAAAGATAAATTAATCAGGATTCCTAGTGATGAATATTCTTGAGCAATTTATTGATTAACTTACTTTAAGTTATTCATTGCGAAGTAAAAATGGCCTTTAAGGCTTTTAAGCCTGAGATTTCTACTCTGGGACGCTTTGTTAGTTTGCTTACTGAGATAGCTACATCAGACGAGAGTTAGTAATCCTATACTGATAGTTCATTCTAGAATCGGGTTGCACTCTTGAACGAGCTGAAGCTTATAATTAGTTCTTCTACCTGCTCATTCCAATTGTAAACGCTCCACCTTTATTGCTTTAATCTTCTTATTTTGTGGCCTTTGAATTTTTCAATGCATTTATTCAACTTAGAATTAAAAACTTAAATTTATTGAGGGAGCATTTTAAGGCTTGTGGTTCCATGATTACATAGGATTGGGCTGATGCTTTGCATTCTTAGAATTAGCTCTCATATTTGAAGCCACTTATTTTATTTAAACCTATTTAAATTTGAATTCAAATAATCCGCAACACTTACTCATTTATTAATGATTGGGTGGGAACAAAATGAAACTGAATATATTTGCGAAATGTAGTTAGTTTGTAATTATCACTCGTCTTTATTAAATATATATGGTCTATTATTTAAATATAGCTGATATTTTAATAAAAAAGAAATTGATATTTATAATTAAAATGGAATTAAAGAGTGGAAGTTGAAGAAGTGTCTCCTATTTGAATAATTATTTTACAACTTGATTAAGCCTAAGATAATAAGAATTTTTGTACTTGCAAATTTTGCGTGGGAGAGCTTAGTTAAAGGAAAAAACAACGAATAAAATCATCATAATAATGTATGATTTGCTGTGGAAGAAGTTCGGGGTTTTTGTAGCTATTTCAACAGTAACGGAGATGCAACTCTCTTTTTATTAATTTAACCACTGACTGATTTTAATTTAATTCTCAACAATAATAATTGTAAAGCTTATATAGAACAATAGAATTAGTAACACTTAATCAGAAAATAAAATAATAATGAGAGACAGAGAAGACTCCTCTAGTTCTGCCTCATCGGAGGACATGCAAGCAATTAATCCTCATCTAATTTATAATGAGTATTTATTCAATAAGGGAGAGAAACAGTGCAGGCTATCAGATCAAAATTATGCAGTTCGAAGAAAATGAAACTATTCAAGATAGCGATGCTAACAAGGTCATCAGTGTTTAGACTTTTAACAATGATAAAAATAGCTTCAAATTACTTCTAATAAAACATTTCAATTTATATAAATAGCCAACAGACTAAGGTTAGCTTCTTAGATGTGTCTAATGGGAACAGAATTAATTAATTGCCCATTGAAAATAGGAACTAAGGAGGATTGAAACTTAATAGTCAAAGATCTGCAAAAGTATCACGACCTACTTCTAAAAGTCTACTTATTCGCTATTTAATTTAAGAGTAATGCGAAGAGCGACCGTTGTTAATCCTCATCAAGATAAACTCTAAATGCAATAACAGCAAATGAACCATAACTCGAGTTACTCTAACGCTAACTCAAATCATTTGTCTAGCAGTCCTCCTAGAAAGTCAGTCATGAATTATAACAAGGCCAATAAGCAAATGAAATCTCGTAATACCATTTGCAAGAGCAGAACAGATATGACAAGCAAGTTTGTCAATAAATTTTCAAATCACTTAGGCACTAAAGTTAATCAATTAATTGACTACTACAAACACCGAGGCAACAAATTTAAAGTTAAATTTCATTATCATTCTTATAACAGAGATAAACTAGCGATCTTAAAATCGAGAGGAAGATCATATGCAAATCAAATATATTCAAAGTTGTTATCAAAGTTAAATAATTAGCTAGCTTGCTCTTCTTTAACAAAAATCTATCCCTGTGAAATATGTTAAAGACCGGCGTTCTGGCTCTTTCAAAGGAAGAGCCAATTTTAAGAGCAAGCTGCTGCTTATCAGCGAATCTCACTGATTTCATCTAGAATCTCCGAGGATGAACATCTTATAATTCATCTATCATACCATAGCTAATCTATTTAATTATCTTGAGCTCGTTAATAGCAACCTCCTTTGGCTTGTCGCCGTTGTATCTGACTAGTCTTGCTTCGATTCTTGCTCTCTGGGTCTCAGATAGATTGTTTGTTCTCATGAAGTTATCCATGTAAAGGTTCAAGCCACTCATTTCATCAATGAGAGCCAAATCATTCATGGTGATGCGAGTATCTCTCTTGGGCTCGGGAGGAAGCTCAGAGAATACCTTGGGGCCTCTCTTCTCAACATCAATTAGAATGTCTTCAAGTTGCTCCTTGTGCACTTCGAAGTGCTCCATTAAACTTGCTTAATTATTTCAAGAGATTAAAGAGGTGTGCATTAGCTTATCATGTTGTGGCAGAGGCGATTTCTCTTTTCGAAGAATTGCCAATTGTAGAGCAAGTGGTTGCAATTTTGCTCAGCTAATCTGTTTACGTGCAGACCATACCTAATCATTTCAAATCAGATTCAATCAATGAAAGGGCATTCAAAATTTAAAGCTTCGATTAAAGATCTGCAATAGAACGAGAACTTACAAGTAGAGGGGCACCATAAAGAATACTGAAAGGCCAGCGCAGGTGTTGATGTGTCTTCCCACGTATTCATCGTAAAAGGCGACATACCACCATCCTCTGGTTCTGGAGAAATAACTACCCATTTTATATAATCTAAAACTAATTATTATAATCTCTCTCTCCTTTCCGTATTCATTGATATCAATTACTTTTTCTTCATTAGATTAAGTTTAGCTCTTCCAATTCCTAGGAGAGAGAAAACAGTCCTCAAGCTATGAAACGGTTGCTGCCCAGCACTAAGCCTTTTCCCCCTCCTTTCAGGATGATTGATTTAGCTGAGATAAAGGAAGACGAATAGAAGCGATAGCAGTCTCTATCCACGAAGTCGTTTGACTCTAATGTCAAGTCACAACTCTACTTACTAGATCAGATCTTCAACAACCAAAAAGGGAACAACAAGCAGGATGGAAATAATATCCTAAATATCTTTATTACACTTATATATAAATAAGATCACTAGTCAAGACTAGTCACTTGAAAATGAATTCAAAGCTTACTAAAATTTGACAGTTGCTCAGTATAGGAAGCTCAGTAAGATAGATTAACAGCATTTAAAGATGCTCAATCTCAAATTGGCTCAGCCAAAGAATATTATAAGCTCTTTATATTCTTATCTAATATAATACCGTAAATTTCTTAGATGTGCCTTCTTAGCAGATTTAGCAGTCACGTTCAAGTTCAATAACTGGTCATCTTACCAGCAATTTATCAGCCAACGAAGCTAACTCTGAAGATGTCTTAAAGATTTTAATTCTTAAGATAACAAAATGAATTTGATGTCCAAACTTAGAACAAGTCAAGTTCAGCAGCTGGTACTAGTTCATTTGCTTAGTCGCAGACTGTTTAGATTCCATAATAGCCAGCACCCTAAGTTGATGTAAAGTAAATACCCACCTCTCAATTTTCTCCACTAAGGTAGAGAATAATCCATTAAAAGACAGTAACCAACAACAAAGATACTCAACATCAGCAATACACCTCTATTCTCAAATCCTCAAAACCCAAACAAGATAATCAGAAAACTCTGCTCAGGTAATATTAATTGATATTTTGATTATCACTTAAGTAAAAGTCATAAGCTTCAGTAGTTGATAATAGGAAGAGCGCCTACTTCAAGAATCTGGATAGAATGAGTGAGCTAACTGAGATGGTGGAGGTGCTCAAAGTAGAAAATGAACAGAGTATCAAATTTCTCTCTCAACTTAGAGATGCAAATCACGCTTAGTAGCAAAGAGAACTCTAAAAGGAAAAGGAGAAGCTACTCAAAAAGATCGTATTGTTAATAGTTCATGCTTATTTGTATTGGATGCCGAAAAGAAGCGAGAGAAAGAGAATTTGATCAACGCAGCATTAGTGAACGAGGATGGTTTATTTTTAATGGATCAGGTTTCTCTTCCTAAATTCAATACGTTAAGAGATAAAGACCGCAGTCATCATTTGTATCAAGAAATCACTAATTGAGGAATCATAACTCTGACTAAGAAAGTAGAAAGAAGAATCAAATTGAGTCAGTTTCTTCGTTGCAACAGTCCAAAGAAGCTTATAGCTTTAAAGCAAACCAAGATAGCAAAATATTTTTATATCTCTAGCAAAGTAAGTTTAAGAATCTAAACTAAGAGAGAGCCCGAGGATTATTACAACTCTTATGGCTTGCAAAACCATGGAAGTTCAACTGTATAAAAATAAAGGCAAATTTTGAAATCAACCAGTTCTGATAGAAAAATATAATTATCCAGATAAGATGAAGATGATCCAAATTATATTATTATACAGTGCTATATTAAGTTTTATCCTTCATATAAAAGTCATAAAGCAGTTCCTAGTTCTGTTAAAACTTCTTAGTCATTACTGGCTATGAAAATATTAAAATTAATTATCTTGCTTATCTAAATAAAGAGGAGCACAACCCCACAAAAGCTATTAGAAAGGGAAGACTAAAATAATCGCTCTCCCAACAAATTGAAAGAATAGATAAAAAGTGTATACAACTTATCAGATCAGTTGAAAACACTTTCCAGGGCTAGGAAAAATTATCAAGAATATCTATCACATTCTCACAGCCATAAAGTTAAACCTAGCTAAAAATTTAATTCTATGTAATGACTGTTAAATTATATCAATTAGCAAGGAAGATAAAAAGAAAAACTTTTAATTCTTTACTTTTTTACTAGTTGCTTTAGCAATTGAACGGTCTCTCACCAAAGCAAAGAATGCTTTTGATTGAAAGCTTTGTTAAATAACTTAATAATCAGCCCAAATCTCAAACTCCCTCAGTGTTTCATATATAAAAATAAATTGAAACTATTAAAAGTGTTTACTTCTCTAAAAGAGCAGCAGCAGCCCTCTAGATAAAAGCATAGGATATTCTAAAAGGCTCTGCAATTCATTTATCCCCAAAGAATATTTAACCAAGCTCTATCTTTTTTATGCTTTAGTTTTGTTAGTATCTCCAACGGGCAAACCTCATAGACAGATTCAAGTAGTTTTCCAACTTAGTTTTAAATGAAAAGCAGAAACATTTGGAAAAATCAATAAAGTAAAACTGAATCTTAGATACATTAGAACGACAGTGGATTTTGGACTAAAGACTCTCTTAAAAGCAACCACAACTAATCACTCCAGCTGTAGGAAATGAGATAAGATAGAGATTTTGATCCTCACAGTTCTTCAACAGTCGTCTATGAGGGTCTATAGATGACTGTAGCAGAAAGAAAATAAGAGAGCTCACTAGATAAGCTCAGAAGGAATCACCAAAGAGTCTAGTAAGAAATATAGAAATATAGAAAGGTGCATAATATTCGGAAAGGACCCAATTCAGGTCACTTATATATCTTATGAAACTAGATAGTCTTAATTAATTCATGCATTTCTTTTAAAAAGAAGACCATTAAGAATCTACAAAGGAAAGAATTCAGCTTTAAAAGAAATGCATGGAGCATTTATGTTCTAAATTTGTAGCCCAAAGAACTTTCTGTATGTCATCGTAGTCCAAATACCCTTTAGCACCTGTATCTCAAAAGATATTAAGTCTAAAATATTTTTAATGAAAGTATCAGCTTCTTCAAAGATTTTCTCTTGTAGGGTTCTTATATCTTCATTAGACATCCTATTTCCAAACAATAGCTTCATTATATGCAGAAGATCTTTTTCATCTACTTTCTTATTTTTGTCTGTATCAAAAATTCTGAAGTAAACTAAACTAGATTTCAGCTTGCGAATTGTAACTTACATTAAATTTTTTCATCCAAGCCTGTCTTTGGATTAAAGAGAGAGAGATATTTTGCGAACTCTGCGAATGTTATATAGGGCTCTGTTCCTAATTTCCTTATAAAATCTGGTTCGTCTTCTTCAGTTTTTAAGTGCTCATCTTCCTCTTCAAAGCCATGTCCCATACCTTCTTAGCCTGATGTTGTTTTAGCCCTTCTCAAGCCGTTGCCTGCATCTTCAGGGGCAACTTTCCCTCTTGATTTTGCTCCTACTCCAAACTCTGTCTTAGAGTTACCAAGTCCATTGGCATTTGATCTCTCTGCCTCAGTTTAGGTCCCATCAAAGTTCAATGCCTTATTCTCTTCTAGGGTATCTTTCCTGAGAGCATCATTAAAGTCCTCAAGTTAAAGCTATGGTAATTTTGAGAAATATTCATTGCAACTCTTACTGAGTCTTATCTCATTAGACGCATCGTTTTGACATCCTCGTCTGATTTAAGTTGAAAGCCGTCTATCAACCTTGATCTGAAAGGGGTGTACCTCAGTTCTGGAAGGTTTAAGAATTCTCTATTTGTCAATGCAGTCTAAGCAAAGATCACGATCATATCATCTGTTATATTCTTACTCTTCTATTTACATCGAGCTCCTTGAATTTTTTGTAAAGTTTGAACAGTTCTTGCTCATTGACTATTTATAGTTTAGTTGATTTAGAATTGATATAGCTTATACATTTAAGAGTTGATATAAAAGTATTTGAGAGTAATTATGTCTTATAATTTTCTTTCGTCTTACATTAAGTATTCATCATGATTTCTTCAATATCCTAGTCAGTTAGTTTCCTTCCCGAGAGCTGAATAATTTTTTGCAAGTGCTCTTCTTTAGAATTTCTGCAACCCATTTCTTTTAAATTAATAATTTAAATTTGGTTTTATATTAAGACTAAAATTAAGATCTGATTTAAATTAAGAGGCTTATTACAGCTTATTTGCTATGTAATTCTACTTATTAAAATAATCGTAAACCCTTTAATTAAAAATGGAAATTACTTCAATTCAATAGAATCAATTAAAAGCTTTCAGATAAAAATAGCAAAATATATAAAAAACCTTTATTTTTTAATTGTTGCTTTATCATTTCTTATTTGTATTTTATTTTAATGTTTGAGTTTATAATTGAAGTCTATGAAAAATCAAAATTCCTAGTAAACTAAGACACATTTTTATATTTTTTGCAATTTATAGTGAGAAGGGTTTAGAGAAGTTAGGTAAATAGTTATAAGATTTTAAAAGTGTAGTTATAGGAAGAGAACAGCCTCGGAGAAATCTGGAAAATAAGTCAATCCTAAAGTGTGGAAGAGGAAGATGATTTCTAAGATCAAAACCAGCAATATATATCCCACAAAAATAAATATCACATAATACTTTTAATCTTAAGGATTTGGATTGCAAAATTAAAGAGGAGAGGAGATTACTAAGACATTTTTAACAAGTAGCACCAAAGGATTATACCTACGTCCCAAAAAGAATATGTTGAAAATCTACACTAAATCCTTCAAGACAACAATCAATACTTGAAAATTGAAGATCCTAACTTGTTAGCGAACTCTAATCAGCCAAGTTTTTTCAGGAGTTCCCAAGATTCAACCGATTAAAGGTCTCAAGCAAAGAGCAGTCAAAGAAATGAAATTACTCAAGCATAGGATCCTGTCTAAAATCATGATAAAAGTTTCAGTTTTATGGCTTCCTAATTAAATTAAGATCAAAATGAGCAATCTTTAGATTAAGCGTAATGAGCATTATATTATATATACGAATCTCAAGTTTCAGAGGACCGCTAGAGCAGCTTTAAAACAAAAAGAAATGTGAGTAAACGCCAGAGCGGAGAGTGTCATTTAGAGCGGATGTGATAGATCTGGAAGAATCTGTGCTACCTAGGGGCATGCTTGGAAATGGAAATTCATCAGAAGGTCTATTGCTAATGTATTTGCATCCTTAAATACAAATACTTTTATTTAACTACTTTTTAATTTAATTAACTTCATTTAATATCTTCATAACTTAATCAGAAACCCCGTTATCATATACCAGGGCAAAGAGACCTGCTTTACTTGAGAAGCTGAGCTCAAGCACTAATCAGAACTTAGTGACAGAGGATTCAAGCAGTTAGAATGTGAGTCAGTCAAGCAACTTAGGTCAGCTAATCAAGGAGAGATAATACTTACTCAAAAAGAGACTTAATATCAAAAAATAGTATAATGGTGCACCCTCAAATTTAGTCATTGTAGAAAATGATGACAGTAAGAAAATTGACCCTCAAAATTCATGTATATATTCATTTATTACTTAATTCCACTAGATTCAAGAAACTTCCCTTGATAAATTTTATAATTCATTAAAAAGTCTCTTTCTCTTTTATTAAATGAATGCACATAAACTTATATTCAATTTTGAAGATAAGAGAAGATTCATAGTCAGGAAGAGTTAGCCCAAATGACCAAGGGTCTCAGAAAGATCCAATTATTATGAGTATTTTAAGAAGCTCGATCTAGTTTAGGAGCGTCTACAGAGAGTAGAGTTAGTTAGCACCAAGACTTAATAACCGTTTCTAATTTTTCTTGTTAAATTAGTAGACTTGATTTCTAAACTGATGAAAAAGAGCAATAATCCTACAACTATAGAGCCATATAAATCCTATCGGTTTGAAGCTAAAAATACCACGCCTTCTTCAAGGGTGAACTTTTCAAACAACGAATCTTCAATTTTTACAAACTCAGTAAACAACTACAAACTCAAACCGATAGAGTTGGGAAAACCTATCACTTCTTATAATCTAGCTCCAACCCTAAATTAGCCAAAATTAATTGAGAAAATGTCTACCACACCAAAAGACACTTTCGAAAGCTTATTTAACTTTAGAATAGATATTTTAAGATTGCATGTAATAGAACAGTAATCAAGATCAAACTATACTAATTTTAATTTATACTTAAAATTATTTAAAGCTAATAAAAGCAATAAAGAATTTGAAAGGACTTGAGATGATCTAGACTCCACGAGTAGTCAAATTTTAAAATTACAGAAGTTATAAAGATAACAAAAATCTCCTGACAATGAGGAAGATTATGAAAAAATTTAAGCCTAAAAGGATTTTGTGATTAAAAGTCAAGATCTCGTCTCTCATAAATTAATTGATATCAATAGATTATAAATATGAATAAAAATATTTAAAGGGAAAGAGAGGCCAAAAAATAAGTAGCTGGATAAACACTTCTAAAAGTATAATTTCTTCATCTAAGAAGAAAATATTGTCCTAAAGACTAAAAAACGGAAAGAGGAAACTTTAGAGATCAGAGCTAACAAGGATACCTATACTGGAGTTAATTGACAATATCACTTTAATATAAGCTTTTTTATTGAATTCAGAGTTACTCCCTAAGAGTTTCAGATGCTGAAATAGTTCCTGACTGAGAATTATTCAAAGAGAGGCATAGCAATTGATGAGGCTGTAATAGAAGACCTTGCAAAAACATATCGATAACTTTTGATGAAAGAAAAAAATGCTCAAGACCAAACGATAAATGCTAAAACTAAGTCGAGTAAGCTTTTTCAAAAATTCAAGACGAGATAAGACTTGAGTACTTACTAAGACACAGATTCTTCTTAAAATAGAACGCTAGCAGATATTTTAGGAGATTAGAAATGGATCGAGAAAAATTGGGTCGATCAAAAATATCAACTTACTGAAGTGCAAAAGCTATCCTTAACACCCTTAGAGAGGTACATATATGAGCTACCAGAGATTATTATATAGAAAACGCCAAAATATGGAGACAGATTTTCCTGTGGAATCTATTCAGGCTTGTGCAATTATGAAATTTATGAGAAGGAGTCTGAGAAAAGCTGGATTAATGTTCAAGAGGAAACTCTATTAAAAGAGAGGATGTGTTTGTTAAGTTCTTAAAGATCGAGTAATTTCAGTTTGCATTTTCGATACAATAAATATAATGCGAATTTAAGTTATCTATAATAACTAGGTCCTATCAATATGGAAATAGAAGAAGACTTTTTTATCACCTCTAATTAATTTCTGTAAACCTACTACCTACTATTTTGGAACCTAGCACTACTAAGTGAAAGACGAGCTTATTTATAATTAGCTTGGTACAATCACAATTTTGAAAAGCAATTCTCCATATATAATAAATGTTGAATTTTTCTAAAGCAATGCTTTTGAAGTGAGAGTATCTATCCACAAGAAACATGCCGAGAAGCCTTTATTTGAAATTGAGTTGCCTCTCTTTACTTGGAATTTGTGTTGTGTTGAATAAACATAAATATTTTTAGCTCTTCAAAAATCAATATCTGATTAAATTTTGTTGAATGTTCTAAAACTGAAATGAGGATAATTGATAAAATTTCACATAGAACAGCCGGGCTCATCAGAAAAAAGAGAGCTGGTGTTTGCCAGCCTTTCTGCTCCTTAAACTCTCTATATCATATAATTTTTCCACGAATAGCTTCTCCAATGGATAAGCTTTCTATAATATCTGCTCTTATAGTACTTGACTACATACTTTATAACAAGAAGATTGGATGCTTACCTAATTCTATTAAAGGATATGCCTGTTGTTTTTTACCATTCTGAAACTTATCTATTAATATTTTAGACTAATTAAATCATTATAATTTGGAACTGATTTGAGTATAGAAGAAAAATTACTAGAAGCAGATAGCTGGAAAACAAAATTTGAAGAGCAACTTACTTTTGAACAAAGATAAGGATTAGGATGACACTCGACCAAAGGTGGAGTTTATTACCTCAAACACTTTCCCAGAAGATGCACTGATGTGGTTTGGATCGACAGGGTTTCAGTCCGATCAGTACGCTTGATATCACTCAAGACTACTGAGAGAAATAGTTGGTGGGCTGAGCTAAGAGAGGAAATCACTAAGAATGCACTCTCAATGAATTGCTCGCACATCATAGGCTATAGAGAAGTGGTGAGTATCTATAAAGATGTCATGGTTCTGAATGCTTTTGGCACTGCGGTTAAAATTAAAGAGATCTCTCATTAAGCTACGAAAAAGGATCATCTTAAGGGCAACCCTATTAGGATGAGAACTCCTATGGAATATTCCCCTTCTTTAGAACCTATACCACTTAATAAGAATGTAAGCGCCTAACTCCAAGACTATAAGTATTAAAAGAAGCAGGGTGAGGGAGCTTTATAGCAAACTCAGAGCTAATCTAATAAGACTACAAGACTTTCCTGCTAATTCTGCCATGTCATTCAGAAGAGCTACAGCTAGGATAAAGTGATGAGCAAACTTCATCTCTACAAATGCTTAGAGTGCAACAAGGATTACGTTCCAGAAATTATTATAGCATCAGTTGATCCTCCCGAAGGTCTAAATATAATAGGGACTTCCAAATACATAGAAGCTAGATTAGTTAAATTGAAGAAAAATTTAAAAGGAGAGCAGCATGCTATAACCATAAGTGAAAAGGTGTTCTTTTTAGAGTACCATCTGCATAGTCAACTTATAAAAAAGATGAAGATGTATGGTAAAAATGCTCTCTTCAGTTTGAGATTTAACATCATTATCTCTGAAGATACTATAGTTGGAGTAGCCACATTTTAATTATTGATAAAATTTCGAAGATTTTTGAAATTATAAATACACAGGAACTGCTCTATGCCTCAAAGCTCTTCCCATCCCTGCCCATTAAAGATACAGTAAAACATGCAAGTTTTCTAAGAGAATTAGGCTGATAAGCGCTTGTTTGAGAATCTTGAGAAACTTTAAAAGTTTTACATAGAGCAAAGTCTGGAGTCAGACATCTATTCTATCAGGACTCCTTACTTCTTCATGCAGTAGTAAAAGTATCAAGAGTACTTTGCAGACAATAGAAAGTTTAGCTCTGATTAACTAGCTATGATAGAAATTATAAAGAAGTCGCCATCCAAAAGTAATACTCTAGAAGAAGAAAAGTTTAAAGCATCTTTAAAAAAGTGTTATTTTATTTTAAGTTAACAGATTTGGATAATTTGCTGGCTCACTCTGGCTTTTAAGGAATACAAGGGAATCATATTCTTGCAAACTTTAATCATGAATATTTGAGGAGAATATCGGAGGAGGTCTTATCAAACGATCATGCTAAAATTAGCCCAAAAAAACTCTAACCAAGACAGGCTGATTAAGATTTCACTAATTTTGAAGAAAATGTGGAAGAGCCACTTACAAACAAAAACAGTCAATCTAAGAGAAATTTTAATCAGATTAACATTCTTGCACTGGATAATTAAATGCCTTATCATTTTTATAATGAATAAGAGATAAGCATTAATTTTTGAATTAAATGCCATAATCTCAGATAAGTCCTAGTAACGTCCAATAATCTCCAAATCAGAATACTAATTTTGTTTTCACAAGAGAGGAATCTAAAGGTGCAACCGAAACCCAAATAAATTAGAAAAATACGAATGCGGCAGGAGGTAGTGTTTATCTAAACACTGCAGGTTCTCCGCATGATCAGCAAGAAAGAAAGGAAGAGAAAGAGGAGTTCCGTAAAATGAGAAACTCCCCTTAACAGAGAAACCACTCTGAGAGACAAGACTTTTATTTTTTAAAGTTAATCATGATAATTTCAAAGGAGGCCAATCAGTAAATAGTTTGAATTAAATCAAACTTAAGATCAATTTAGAAGGTGTCAACAAAAGAGTAACTCAAGACAATGAAGAAAGTTATTTCTTTCCAAATTATTGAATAATTAACATTTTTAAAAAAGAAACAGCTGGAAATTTCCAGAATGATAGTCGGTAAAATCACATTGTTGAAAATGTCCGCGGTAAATACACCTTGTCATTGAAGGACATGACATTAAAAATTGTTAATTAATATCTTTCTTTCATTTTAATTAGAGCAAAAGGTAGAGTTCTACAATTTAAATGACAACTTCCAACTAAATAAATAAGTTCCTTCATTTTCTCTACCAGGGGCTGCATTATCATTATATCAAAATGAGTTTCTTGCTTAGCCAAATGACGTTCCTTAGTCGCCTCTTTTAAATAATCAAGTGTCTGCGGGTGGCAGTCAGCTTCCAAATTTCTACGATTTCATAGCTGATAATAAGCTAGTAGAAAGCACTAAGTATCAAATGTACCTTGGCAATAACACTCAAGTGAAGACATCTTTTCTCATTAAGCTAGATGATATGAAAGATTTAGATGTCTTAAAAAGTGCACTAGATCCCTTTGTGCCAGAGAATTAAAAATTTTAGGACTTGTAACTTCCAATTTTAGTTTAAGTGATTATTCTGAATTTGATAATCCTGAATACCTAATATGACTTGTTTAACTATAACTGGTAGAGCATAGATCCCGACAAAGTGTAATTCATCTACAAGAGTTGCAGATTCCTGTTTGAGGAAAGAGATGAAAACAAGATTAATACCACCTTTAATCAAATACTCCAGCAAGCTCATCAAATTTATTGATTGTAAATGACTTCTATTACTTTATACATCTAGAGTTAGTGTAGTGGGTTATTCAGCAAGGATACACCCCTGGAGTGATTTGCGCATTGAGAGATTAGATAAAGATCTAAGACAACAACTATATTGACATCATTTTTACTGGAGCCATTTTGACAATTGAGGAACATCAAATGCTACAAGTAGTGAGGAAAGAAAAAGACAAACTATCGGTCAGAACTGATATTGATCTTCCCAAAGAGATACTTTCAAAAATTATAAAAGCTTATTATACTTGAGTCGATTAATTAAAGTGGTCATAAGCCTGGAGATGATCATAGAATATCTATAGACTTGACTCTCGGGGAAGGTAATTTGCATAATGGCTAATACCAAGGATAAAAAGAGAAGAAGGAGAAGAGGAGGAGGTGGTTTCTTTTCGTTTTTCAAATGCGGTCAAAATAAATAGGTTAAACAAGAATAGTATAACCCAATTGCAAACAATTTTACTTTATATATGTCATAAACAAAAGAACTCATATAAAGTTGCTGCCTATGTCTATTTATCCCAAGAAGATTATCAAAAAAGTACTTGGGAATTGTGGATGTTCATTTGATGAGGCAAATTAGAATAACTATAAGAGAAGAAGACAAGTTGCCATCTTTGATTGAAGGAGTCTTAGATGAAGTGAATGAAACAGTCAAAGCTAAGGTAGAGGCTCTTGGTGGAAATTGCCTACTGGGATATAAAATCGATGTTAATACTCTTGAGCAGACTTAATAAACCTAGTTGAATTTGCTGATAAGTTGTTTCGGAGACGTAGTGGAAGTTGAAGAAGCCAAAGATATTAATTATGGACTAGAAAATTTAAAGCCTAAGGTCACTGAAATCGATAGCGCTATCTAGAAAACAACAGTTAGAGACTACCTCCTTAAAGATATGGCTTGACAATTCATTCATTTTACTAATCTAATTCGCTTAAAGGATTTTAATGAGTATTTGTTGGGAGTAATTTTTCTTGTTAGCAAGGTTAAGTTGCAAGTTTTGATTTCTACCTGACTCATCATCAAGTTTTATAATTGCTGCAGCAGTTCCATAGCCTCTGAGAACAAACCTTTTACTTTTGGCACCCTCATTATCAAGTACCTGTCTATATGATATAATCGCATTTCCGCCTCTCTTAATCACTATCTTTCCCAACTTTCTTCTTAGTTTTAGGCAGTTTTCCTATATCAAAATCATATTCTCTGCTTCGGAGCGATCGCTCTTTTTGAAGTCGACAAGTTCTTCAACGAATCCAAGCATATTTTTCACAATGCAAAGAGGAGGGGAAGCTGAAGAAAAGAAAGACACCAGAGTCGTAGATATGGCTTTTGCAATAAGCTTATGGAATTAATTATAAACCCATAATTTATTAAGTAAGGTTTATTTTCATCTCTGACAAATGTTAGCTTAACTTCTACAAGCAGCTCTCCTCTAAGGCCCTGAAACATGTCATAGATAGGAAACCAGCACTTGATTTGCTGGCTGTGATCTCCTCGTTCAAAAGAGAACTTAACTCGATCAAGACAGTTCCAACCATATTTTCTCTGTTTATTACATCCTCATCTATGACCTTGATCTCCAATACATTTTCTTAAAGCTACTCGTCGTCTATTTTCTCAAACGCAAATGTTGCATTCTGCCATTTAGGATTGAGTTCATTTAATATAAAATTTGCTTAATTTAATGTCTCTATATTTTGATTATCATTGTAGACAGTTTCAGTTTAGAAAATTGTTCCTGTTCCATCGACACCCCCAGTTCTTCCGAATTACACAAGACAGTAGGCATCAGTTGTGTTCCTAGATTTCTCCATTATAGGCAAGTTCCTAGCTTCATATATGATACATTTTAATTCACTAGGCATTTTACTATTTAATCTAGGGAAAATTAATATACTTTTATTTTATAACGCCCCCCACTTTAATTACTTTGACATTATATTTGATGAGATAGAGAGCAAAGTACATGGATATCCATTAAAATATATTTTGGATAAATTCGTCATTGATATCAGAAATGAACGAAGACTACTTGTATGATTTTGAAGCAGAGGAAGAATAGACTCTGAACGGGAGAATCTAAAACCCACATCCCCAACATAATCTAAACCGAGGTTAAGTGAATGCTTTGAATCAATCGAGACTTGAAATTGGAGAATCCCCAGAGTCTACTGATGATTCTTTAGAGAATGATGAGGTTCAGTTACCCGAAGAGATATCTAGATGTAAGAAGGATTCACATTATCTCTTTTAAACATTAATATAGAGACATTTTATGATTACGATAACCCAGAATTAAATCATGGAAATTAAACAAACCGAACTTTACTCTAAGAAGATGCAGATGATGATCATCATAATGCTCTAAATTATTCTTTCTTTTAAATGAAAAGGAATTTTCAAAATATTTTTAAAAGCTCCCTGTTAGAGAAATCAAACATAAAGAAAGAATAGGATGAATACAGATAGTAAGAAAAAAGAGAATAAAGTCAAAAGAAAGCATAAAACATCAAACACAAGAGCCCCGACTTATCACGCCAGTGATAATTTCAATTCTAATGACGATGATGAATCTTTATTATAAGCTTTTTAAATGAAGAGGGCAAATAAAGTTCTGCTGAAAGAGAAGAAGATATAGCAGCGCTTCCAGCTCAGTAAAATCAAGAGGATGAATCTTACTCAACTCAAGCTACTGAAGAATTAGAGGAAGATAGAATATCAGATGGATTAGATGACTCTATTGAAATAAGAGAATTAAGACAACTCTAGAGGATTTCTTTTTAAGATCCACATTAAATTTATACCTCTTACTTATAACATTAAAGAAAGACTTGTAGTGACTATTTCTTGAATGGCATGAATATTTTTCTCACCTTCTTGACAAAGATTTTCTACATCATTTCTCTCGTGATATATCATCTTTTTACTACTCTGATTGCAGTAAGATAATCATTTTTTAGATGTTTTATAAAACTTTTATAGTTAACGATTGCTATTTTGTTCTCTTCTCTTACGCTTTTGTTCGCTTTTAATGTGCTCTCAATGGTAAATATCATTAAGATTTACTAACCTTGTTTAGAATGTGGCAATATGGATTTTTGTAGTCCTTAGTTTGACATTTTTTATTTTTAAGATTTGTCTCCAGCAACTTTTCCCAGAGAGTGTAAGCTTAGGTCTTCTTGATTTATTAAGCAGTCAAAATATATTTGATCATTTGTTGATTAGATTTTAGGATGATCTAACTAGCTTGTTTGATATGGAGATATATGGAGTGAGAAGAAATGAACAAGATCAGTTCTTCCATCTCAATCTATTGAAATGAGCGCAGCTTTCCGGAGAAATACCAGAGCAAGAAGAACTGAAGAAATGGGCCGACTAAACTCACCTTTTAGAAGCAGACACTCAAGCAGGCCTCAGTCCCTTAATTAAAGAAGATTAGCAAGAGATTTCGATAGAGCTTATTTCGAATCCAGAATAAGACAACTCGAAATGCAAATGAAATTAAACTTTTAAATACTCAATTCTTAGCAGCATTACGGCTACCCACCTAGATTGAATGGGTTAAATAGACTTCCAACACCTACTTTCAGAGCTTCTCTTTATCCGGGGATAATAAATTTGAGCTCACTTGATAACCAATTCATCGCATCAGACTCAGCTGAGAGACTCTCAACACAAGGAAATGATTTTATCACCGCATCAATAGATGACGATATTACAAGACTTGAGTGATGTAAATTTTTTTTTCTTTGAGGAAGAAGCAAGACTAAGAAACTAACGAAGACTCAACAGAGAACTAATACGCAATGAAATACTAAGACTTCTAACATCTCCTGCTGACTTTGACCGATCAAGTTCTGCAAGCACTCATAATGCACTTATTTTGAGAAACTTACAATATCTTCAGCAGGTCTCCTCAATTTTATTTAATGTTCTTTCTTTTATGTTTTGATAATGGGAGCCAGAGACTTTACTGAAAACGATTATGAGATGCTCTCTTAACTTGATAACTAGCAATATAATAGAGGTGGGTCCTTAAGAACTTAAATGCTGATTTCATCTCTTCCAACTTATTAATTTCAAGCCAAATAGCAGCCATCGAGAGCTACTGAGGGTGATTAAGATATTGATTTGGAAAATGGACAAGGAAAAACAACTTAATCTATTGTAGATAGTTAAGGTAAAGAAAGTGTGAGCAAGATTTGGATCGGATAAAGTTTTAATATACTTTGAAAATTCTTTTCATTATGTTAAAAAGAGATCAGTGCACTATTTGCATCGAATTATCTTTATTCAATTATATGAAATAGAATCATTTGAGCATGATGAGACCATCAAAATATTACCGTGCTTCCACTAGTTTCATTCTAAATGCATAGATGACTGGCTTCAAAGAAAGACTCTATGCCCAGTCTGCAAGTTTGATGTTAAAACTGCAAATTAAAGTGAAAGACAACTTGAATGAAGTCATTTAAATGAGTTAAGATAATTCGTTATAATTGTCAAACTTAGAAATTAAAAAGAAACAAAGTCTATTCACTATTGCTTTTGCTCAGAATTGCCTTCTTAATCTTTTTATTCTTCATTTATTTTGATGCTTCCTTCACATTAAGAATAAAAAGTAATTTGATGCTTGAATTAGTTTTTGAGTCTATTTTCATACAAACAGTACTGGCACTTAACATTGATCATCTTCCCTTTCTTAGAAGTCTTATAGAAGTTGGCTTGCTTGTCAATCCTGGAATTGCATCTTTTACAAATCCTTCTCTTTATATCGCTATCTCTATAATTAGTTTAATCAGCTAAATGAGAGTCTTACATTTTAAGTACTTATCTTTTGGCTATATTTTTAATCTCAGAGGTATAGAATCTTTGCAGAGATGGATCGTCTTTTATAATATCACTCGCTTGTAGAAGATACTACATTCTTAGGAGGTACTCTGCATTTTGAATTCCTTTGAAATTTGGGTATTTGGCAGTAGGGTCTCTCACTATTTACAAATATTGAGTCTGCTGCTTATCTTCCATGTTAATAATAAAGTAATTCTTTGCTAAACTGAAGCTATTTTATAATTTTGAAAGCAAATTAAAATTTCTAAAATTAATTGCCAATGCTCACTTTGAAAAAATTATATGGACATTTATCATTTTGCAGCAAAGGTAAATCAATATTTATAATATCATTCTATAAAAACTTAATAACAAAATATAGCTGAATTATACCAAAGGAAAATTAATAATTCACTCTATTGAGGATTCTTCAGCAGGTTAGCTCTTTTTATTGAGGGCCTGCTGTAAATTGCTCTATAACTTCATAATCTCCTCATCAAGAGAAGTTATTTCTTTCTGCAGATTCATTGTCTTTGCACTCATGAAATAAACTCAAATATGATTAAAATATTTAAAGAAATTATTTCCAGAGCTTAATTCTGGTTGGATGTAGTAACTTCCTAGTTATCATTCTGCCTTAATAAACATTAATTAACCTTTATTGATGTATCTCACTACTGCTGTTTTTTATTGCTTAGGTGTTCTCACTTTAATGGAGCCCTCCAGTGGCAACTCCAGCACTTGATGTAAATCCAGTCAGGAATCCTGAAGTTAGAGTATTTTGCTTATCTGTAGTACAATAACTGTCAATCTATCCTCCATTGTTAATTTTTCCTATGAGTCCATCAAGAACCATTTGCTGATTGAATATGGCTCTCTTTTAATCGTAAGAAGAGGATTGTTCATGACCATCTAACTATTCCGGATGATTTATGTAACTGATGGTTTGATTCTCTGAATCTGAATTTGCATTGTTAGATTCGTAAAAGGCAGGCGATTTAATCTTAGAGCTCAGAATTCTGCTCTGAAGCGACATTTAGTGATGATGATGGCTCTAACTCGCAGGCTTGAAGATGCTCTCATCCTCTATCATTATCATGTTTTCCTTGTTTTAGAAATCTTTCTATGGGTTCTACTAGACTGAGCTAAAACTATTGTTCTAGTTAGCTAGTCTAAGAGGAGCATAGAGGCTGCTAATTGAACCATTAGCATTCTTCACTTAAAATGTCTCCTAACTCTGATATAAAGATATTTAAAAATAGATTTTTACTAGTCTAATTAGCAGATAGTCTATTCTGCTAAAGATGCTATTCTAGTGATCTATCTGTACTTGACTGCCCGCTTCTTATACTTGCATCATTCTAAGCTTGCATTTAAAGCCTTAAGATTGATTGATTCTGGCTGCTTAAATTATCCATCAACAACTATTGATAATTCATTCCTTCGTTCTGACTGTTTTAATTTCCTTAGTTTAGTCTGGATATAGAAACACATAAAATGAAATTCTCATCCCGATTCAATTAATGAAGAAGCTCCTCTTTGATCCTGGTTTTTTCTCAGTTCTAAAGTTTTGCTCTCTATAAAGTTGCTTGATGTTAGCAAAGATGAAGTCTAGAGAGGAAGATTGTTTGAGGCCCCACTTTTGGCACTAACACTAAACTAACTTGCATTTCCATTGAAGGAGTTTATATTAAGTCCAAGAGGGATCATTTAGGAGCTGTACTGCAATCTATTAGAAGTCATTTATTAAACACATGGTAACTAGCTGGTTGAAAGATCAGACCCACTCTTTTGAATAGTGCTAGAGATATTCATTCCATTTGTGTTGGTAACAGCTCCCATACTTCTGCCTCCAGATTTATCTCTATTCGTTACTTCTTGAGACTAAGTTTGGATGATTTCTTGAAGTCTGAGATTGTCTATGGGGGAGCGGGTAGATTTGTGCTGCACACTCTGTGGCATGATATGATTATCTGCTTGCTGTTTAGTTCCACTCTGCTCTGAACCCTTGAAGTATTGATTAATTTGTAGATTGGCATAGGAATTTGAATTTGAGTTTTAGTTAGATCCAATCTTATCCTTCATAGTTGACTGTTTAAAGTTTCCAGTGTTGAGTTAGTGCATTTGAACTCCACTGTTCTAAATCTGAGGGTTGCTCAGGTTGAAGTCTATTTACTTCTATATGTAATTAATCGGAGAGGACAGTCTCATTTGATTCTCAGGCTAAGTGCTGCTCAATGAAAATAAGCCATTCTCGTTTCCTCCCTCTAGAATTATAATTTCAGACTTATCATTTGCATAATAAAACAATAAATAACGCATTAGTGTCTATATACATACTGCTATCGGTCGCATTTGGAAGAAACTGATTCATAGTCATGGGTTATCCTCTTAAGAATGGCTGCTTCATCTTGCTTTAGTTAGACTTATTTAGAAATGATTGTGTCAGATTAAAGTCAGATTGGGTCATATTATTGAGAGTGAAAGCTTGTACTTAATTTGGAGCTTCTTGATTTTGAGTTTGATTTTATTAAGAATTTGTTCTGTTGGTATAGTAATTATTTCCACTGACTGAGAGTGGAGTCTTTGAAAATTCACTTTGGCCTATTCCTTGATTGCGTATTGAATTTTAGTTCTACTATTCTAGCATTTGGCTCATCTTTTACTTTAACTAATTTGTTGAAGTCGAATTTATGATGCTTGGCTTTGAACCTAAAACACTAGGACTCAGGCTATTAACTTCATACTATTATCTAATTCCAATTTTTATAGATTATTTATTTATAGTGGTGTTGGTATCTATTTTTCCAAAAAAGATGTTATTCCTTTTGTAAAAAAACAACTATATGTTTAATTCCTTTCTAGACTTTACTTAAAATTCATTAAAGATAATTTTTTTTACCCAATCTTTAAAGTTAAATTAATATTTCAAGCTGGAAAATATATAATCATGCGTTATCAACGTATTTTAAAATCTATAATTCTAAAATATTTCAATGATAATCTTAGATTTTTAGATGATTTAGATTTTAGCTATGTCTTCCATTACTGATTTATGAGTTTTCTTATCCTGACGATCCTGAGTTAAGAAGCTAGAAATACTTCAGCATTTTTTCTTGTTTCCTATTGAAACTTTCAAGGTTATTTATTTACGACATGAACTGTTCTCTTTCTGATTTTAGACTTTTATTTTCCGTATTAATATTTTAAACCTACATTTATAGATGTTGAAGCTATTATCTAATTTTTGACATTTCCTCATTTGCCAGCACTTCATTTTATTTTTGGAAATAGGGCTGTATTTGAGAGGCTGGATTGCTTTGATATTAATTTTTATTTGAGTGTACTTTTTCAGCCTCAAGTTGGTGAATTTAACCTTGCATAACTTCATTAGCTTGTCTGAGTTTATCGAAAGCTTCTTTATATTGGGGTAGTAATGATTACTCACTTTTCTCTCTTTAATTCTCTAGGATTGATACCAGTTTTTAGTTTTACTCTCTGAGAGCTGAATTCTCATCCTAAAGATTGTTTTATTGCTCGCGTATTGCTAGCATTTCAGAAGTAAGTTTAAGTAAAATGTCTGCTTGCTGTATTTATTAAGAGCCTCTGCTCGATTAAATCTTTAAATAACTATTTAAATATCTACTGGCTTTGATCTTGAAGAAATTGGGACTGATATTAGAGCTGAGAATAAAAATCTCCAGTCAAATGAGACTAATCCAATTAATGCTACTTTTCATCTGAATCTTAATTAAGCATTTAGAAATTTTGGCTTCGTGCATAGTGATTTTGATTTTGAAATTTGATTTCTGAATCATTCTAGTGTTTCGAAGAGTTATTGTACGAGCTTTAATTGGTCTGTGTAACAGGAGTTATCTAGTCTTATTATAATCTGAGATTCCCATACCCTCGATTAGGAATTTTCTCTTGACTTCTGTTCTCTCTTCGAATTAAATCTACTGATTTGTTTAAAATTATGTATGATAGAAATAAATTATGTTGTGAATTTCATCTTGTGAAAGACTTTCTCCGTTAAAGATAATCTAATCTTAAGAAATCTTAAATTTATCTTTGCCATCGCTTCCATAGATCCTAATTTTAATTAAAGATCACATTTTAAGAAGAATCATAATCAAACCTCCCTTCTTTAATGATGCTTTGCTGAGATGTATCAATCTAACTTTTTATGCTTTGAGAGTAAACAGATCTACTCATATTTTGAGTCCGACTGTGATTATCCAAACTCTCTAAATATAATTGTCGTTCATAATTAATTTAAATACCATCTCTAAATGCTGAATCATTAGGTATATTGCTTTGAAAGTATCAGCGACATTATTGAAACTTGCTTGATCACCTAGCCTATTGTATTAAGCTTATTCCAAATGCTATATCTGTTCAGCTAATTAGCTGATTATAACATGTCTTTGCTGTTAATTTCTCTCCTCCTGTTCCTCTTTCAATCTAATAAGAGTTTCATAATTCTGTCCCTCCTATTCGCTTTTATCTTTAATTTCTTATAACTAATTTTTCAGCTCTGAATTTTCTCTTCTGAAATCCTTCGTTAGCAACTTGTATTTCTCTGCCTTGGTGAAGAACTCATCTGTCTTTTCTTGCTCAGCCTCAAATTTCGTCTTCCAAGTATGAATCTAATCCTCTCCTTCATGCAATCTCCTAGTCAATGATTCGAGCTGAAACTTAAGATCATAAGATTTTTATCTGTATTTAGCTAATTATTACTGCATTTCTTCCACCTACAATCCATCTCTAGAGATGTTTTAATGACGAGTAGTTGAAATCTTCTAATTTTGAAGCATCTAAAAAGAAGGAGTTGTAGCTGCCGGAATAGAATTCAATTTCGCATGATCTGAGGTAGAGGAACCTACCGAAGGCTGTATATGGCTTGTGCTAATAAAATGAGTAGACTGAACTGGACTTAAGTTTGGAGAATGATCTATTATTTAATGACTTTGCTTGTCTTCTCTTATTGGATTCTAGGCATTTTTTACTTGATCATTTTGTCTCTTTTTAGCTTTCACAGATTCATTATAAAAGCTATTGCCAGTATATTGATAATCTAATTCTTCAGCCTATTGTTGTTTTTAAGTTTATTTTGGCCTCTTCTAATAATGACTGATAGGAGTTGACTCATATGACTTTATCCCAATTCCATAGTTTGATTGCTGCTACCCTCTTTAATTCTTCTTTATAGAAGAGCTCTTTTTGCTATGACTTCTGCTTTTATCTTTATGTTTAGATGAAAATGATCTGCTTCTTGAATGACTTTTGCTGCTATTTAAACTCTTTTGATTGGATTTGGTTTTAGAATTTTTTCTTAAGTGTCCTACTGCAACATCAGTATAGCCTCTTGTATCATAAGTATCGCCTTATTTTGGAAGTTGAGAGTACTTCTTATGCTATTTCTGTAAGGATTGAATAGTCAAAGCTGTCTCTTTTATGATGGCGAAGATGGAAATTTGGATTATTTTCATTCTTTTGAGATGCTTTTTAAATTGAAGAATTCGTTGACTTGAAATTAGATCCAGCTGTGGAGTCAAAATATTTTAGTTAAATTATAAAAAGGAGTTGTGTCTTTTTTCAGCAAGTTTAATCTAAAATTTTCCGCTTCTGTTTATATTGGAATGATCAGGGCTAGAATCTTGGGAAATAGCAGATTAGTTATGATTTTGCCTTTTAGTAGAAGTAAAGCTATCTCTTCCATCATAGTCCCTGCTCTATTCAAATAGCTTTAAAATAGAAAAATAATTCATTAAAATGTCATAGCTAGGTGTAGTTGTGTTTTTCATAGAGATCTTATTTTTGTTTTCTTGAGGTGTGTCTTTTATCAAATGCTTGTTTTATACTTTTCTTTTGACCACCTTTGTTTCTGGAATGAGATCTTGAAGAAGCTTATCTGCTTTTTGACTTCTAACATTAAATAAGGAATATTTTATCTAAGAACAAATAAATAATATGTGTATTTAAAGACTTAGATTTGCTTCTTGACTGGGCTTTAATATTTGTATTTTAAGTTATTTATCTGTATCTCTGATCGCGACTCACGGGGACTTAAAATTCCTAAATCCTATTAGGGATAATTTTATGTGCAGGCTTCATCTTTTCCTGATTTTTAAGAATAATTAGATTTTTAGTTAAATAAACCACACTTTCAAATTTTAACGTTATTATTTACAATTTTCTACAAAGTCACTCGCAAATAAAGATTGTGAGGATTCGAGCAGAGACGAAGCATTAATAATTAATAAATTAATAGAACAGAGGTAACAATGAATTTAAACAGCGACGATTATTATTCATGTAAGCACCCATATTTATATTCAGAACATCTCAAAATCACTTCCTCAATAATTTATCCTGAAACATAACACAAAAACCTATAACTGAAGATGTAAAAATTCTCACTACTATCAAATTATTTGCCGAGACTCAACTTAATCTCAAGCTATGAAAGTCAAAAAGAATTCTCCTCCAAAACTTATTTTTAGCTTAAAATAATATTTAGAAGTTTAATTGAAAGTAGCTCAAGCTTTTTGGAGAACTTCCATTTTGATGAGAAATAATAAAATTGCTTTATATAGTGTCTGACGGAGAGAAGCGGAAAGGTTTCTTCGATCCCCAACTCCCAAATAAAGTAATCAGGACTAAAATCAGCTAGCGAGAGTTTAAGGATATTCTTATCACATTATTTTATAATAACTATGGATTAGATCATATTTCTGACTATCAAGGAGGAGCAATAGACCAAAGTGAGTAGTACTTTGATGAAATGAAGAATGGCAGCAGCAATATACTTGTAAGTACTCCTCCTTTGCAAAATTAATACCTTTTGCCCAAATTCTTCGGCCAAGAGCTGAGGGTAGAAAATATGTGAAGAAATGCGAATAAAGACTAAAAATTTTATCTCGCATTAAAATTAATCATCTGAAATTAAAAACGTCAATTAACTAATTTCTTAGGTTGCTGTCAGATTGAGACCGATGTGGAAAAAAGAGTTAGAAAAAGATGAGTTTGAGATTGTGAGAATTCTCGACTAAAAGGTTGTGAATGTATTATATGTTTCAATTCTTTTTCTTCTTAATTGTGATCTTGATGGACCCAGCAGATATCCTCAACGAATAGAATGTGTTGGGAAAGAATAGAAATAAAGAAAAATAATACGCTTTCGACTTTGCATTCGATAAAGACACTCAGTAGACTGAGATATTCCAGAAAACTACTAAGTTTCTTTGCGAAGGAGTGCTAAATGGTTACAACGCTACAGTATTTGCTTACGGAGCCACAGGTGCAGGGAAAACTTACACGTAAGGATCATTTATAGACAATTCTACTTGAAATGAGTTATTAATGTAATTGTAGTATGTTAGGCACTGAGGACAAACCAGGCATAATGTTCCAAACTTTGAAAGAGTTATTCACTAAAATAAGAGACTTTGAAATCGACAGAAGTTACAATATACGAGTCTCCTTCCTTGAAATATACAACGAGTAGATTAGAGATCTTATCATGGTTTCTTCAGACGTTCTTGACCTGAGAGAAGATCCTGTCAAGGGAGTTTAAGTTGCAGGTCTATCAGAGATTGAAGTAGATACTCCTGAAGAAATTTTGGACTTGCTCATGTAAATATATCCTAAATTGGTTTAATCTCATTTAGATTTGGAAATAAGAATAGAACCGTTGAAGCCACTGGTGCAAATGAAACTTCTTCAAGATCACACGCAGTGCTTTAGATTATCTGTGAGCACAAAGATAAAGATGCAGGAATAGAGGCTGAGCTCAGAACTGGAAAGCTTTCTCTTATTGATTTAGCTGGCTCAGAGAGAGCCTCTAAGACGAATAACAGAGGAATTAGAATGATTGAGGGTGCAAATATTAACTATAAATATTTTACTGATTGTTTGAAGTTTTATTTTTAAACAGATCACTTTTGGCTTTGGGAAACTGCATAAACATGCTCCACGAGAATAACTCGAAGAACTAGCAAAACTATATTCCCTTCCGTGACTCAAAGTTAACTCGTCTTCTGAAAGATTCTTTAGGAGGCAACTGCAGAACAGTTATGATTGCCAACATTTGTCCATCTAATGCTTGTTATGAAGATAATAATCTCTATATCATATATGATAGTATACTTATTTAGAGATACTCATAACACTTTGAAGTATGCAAACAGAGCTAAGAATATTAAAACAACAGTCCAGAGGAATGTTCTCAACGTAGAATATCACGTCTCGAAGTACACGTAAATTATAGCCTAATTGAGAAACGAAATCTAGGATTTGAAACATCAACTCAAGTCTAATATAGTATCAAATGGCGGAATAAATCCCTCCTCGTAGTTAGCCCTTCCACCCATATCTAGAGAGCCTCCCTTCAATGCAGAGCAACTCGAGAGGCTAAAAGATGAATTGAATACTCACTTCGCTGAAGAGATAAAAGCCAAAAAGCGAGTCCATGAGTTAGAGCAAAAAATGGAGACAGTGCACTTAGTGTCATCACCAAAAAGAATGAGTTAGCTCAAATACTCAGAGAGAAAGGATAGAATGCGAAGGACAGTATTCAGGTTAAGATTATAAATGAAGAGATCGAGGAGTCTCAGAATTAAATAGGAGAGCTAAAGAAAAACCTTGAGGCCACTAATCAAAGAATCACACAGCTCCTCAAGCGCCGAGATTAATTCCCTTAAGACTGGAAATAAGCAGGAGCTAAGGAAATAGCTCTAGAATATTTCTTGGTATTTATTATGCATTAGAAGTGTTAGGTCATGTAATGAAGGAAAATACAATTTTGGTGGAGAATATGGAATTCTCTCGTCGAGAGTAGAAAGCAGACCTGCAGTTGAAAATCAAAGATATGTAGTTCAGTAAGTTCCAAGAACAGATTAGGATAAGAGATGAAATGCTAGCTTAGGCCAAGAGAAGATACAAAGTTGAAGGCTTCGAGTATGATATCGATGATCCTTAAGTTTTAATCTATGTAGAGAATTTATAATCCTCGAATGATATAAATTGAGGAACTAATGCAGTAGAGTTCTCTGTTCCCACCCATTTAAAATACTGCATACGGAAAGGCAACAGGAAATTTAATTAAGTCCTTGCTCAACAATTTTAACGGTAGTGGCAATAGTGAGGAGAAGAAAGCTCCAACTTAAAGGCGACAGTAGAACAACCTCAATAATAACAATGTTTACCATTCTCTTCCACCGATTGGACCTACGAGAGACCAGAGTGAATCCAGGATACCAAAGCCAAAGTATGTTTTATAAGCAAATTTTGATGAAAAAAATAGAGCGAACATAAACTTCAAGGATTTAAGGGAAGCCTCCAATATTGGCTAGCCTAAGCGAGCTCAGCAACTATCTGTGAATTCGAGAGTCTAGAGCTACGGCTTGATCGGAAAACGATTTAGTATTATATAGTATCAACTTTAAATGGAAAGCAAGGTGGGAGTGCAAACAGCAACTTCGCTAGTCAACCCTACGGTCAGCTTAACATTCAAAACTAGTTAGGCATACATGGTTAATCTTCATTGCTCACAAACGCGACCAATCCACCATCGAGTCACAATAACAATAACCACAATACCAGTCAAAATAACATTATTGGCTCTAAAACTAATCTTGCAAATATAAAACAGCAGATCAATTTCGCGAGTAACTTTGCGAAGAATTTGCAATTTAAATCTAATGTAAAGAAACCCACTTCTCTATTAAATAGAGGAGATAGAGAGAATGTAATTAAGAAGTCACTGCTTCCTTCACCTTCATAGAATATAAATTTTGCAAACATTATTCTCTTTGACATAGATAATTTTTTAGAATATTCTAACCCATCAACAATTTGAAGAGCGAAAGAGATCCAACTCAGTTTAATCTTCAGGTTCCATAATCTCCACTGCATCTTCTAACTCCCCAAAATTAGATGGAAAGAGAAACAATAAATCTAGTTCTCTTCAGATTGCAGGTATGTAACTCGGCAGCCAGAGGAGAAATTACATCCCTTCCAAATTTGACAAAAGTCCTTTTGTCAAAGCTAGTTTATACTTGATTTAGATTTTTGAAGCAGGTGATATTGTACCAAGTGGGGCTCCAGGCTCAGGAGGTCCAGGTAGAATTAGCAACTAGAGAGTCGGAGGAGGAGGTGTTGCACTTTCCATGGCAGCAAGAAAGAAGGAAATGCAAATTCATTAAGAGCAGAGCTAGCAAATCCTAGAAAAGAATAAGAGAAAGGTGCTTGATGCTCTTAACAAAAATTACAGGAAAAGATGAGAGATTTTTCATTAAAACACACAAATTATTTAGATTAGCATATTTCAAAAAGATTAAAGGGTTTAAATGGAGAGAGATTAAGTTAGTTATCTTATAAAATCATTTTCTTCTTTAAAATACTTAATCATATCTCGAGGGATTTAAAGTTCTAATGACAATTACTATAATATTAAAGTAAATACAATATAAATGGTTTTCAAGAAGCCTAATTTTGGACCACCTCCTGAGAATTACATCGCAGGTTTAGGCAGAGGGTAATTTTCTTTTTATAATCTTTAATTTTTTCTTTAGAGCAAGCGGATTTGTAACAAGAGCTGACTACGGACCTTCAAAGGTTGGAGTGACAACAGTAAATGGGTAGACAATTGATTTGTAGGTAAATAATTTCATGAGCATAAATCATACTAACTATCAATGGAATTATAGACCAGTAAGTAAAGTAAAGTAAAGTAAAGTAAAGTAAAATTTTAGGAATATAATTAATAATCAATTTCATTAAATCAGCACTTTCGTACTGTTTATAGAAATCAGTTACTATCCTATGTAAGATTATAGACCAGAATCAGGACCCCAGCCTGGCTAAACAGGAGCAGGGCCTCAACCCATTAGAGGTGCCCCTACTGCTGCTATGAGAGAACTGACTGGAATGGGTAGGGGAGCAGCGATGCCTGGCAAGGAAAGAGAGCAAGATTTCTCTGACTCCAACTTCGATGAATGGAGTGGTTTTGGAGGGAGTTTGTTCTCTGGCAATACTGCTAATGATGATGCTGAGGACAGAGAAGCTGATAACATGTTCTCAAAGATTGATGATTTCATGGATGGAAGGAGAAAGCGCAAGAGAGAAGAAAAAATCAAAGAGGAAGAGCAAAAGCTTGCCAAGGATAAAAAAGACATGTAAACTCAGTTCGCAGATTTGAAAAGAGGATTAGCAGGAATCAGCAGAATTGAGTGGGAAGCACTTCCTGATGCTCCTGACTTAGTGAAAAGATCTAAGAGATAGAAGCTTAATGACTATCAGAAGTACACTCCAATTCCTGATGTTGTAATTGATCAAGCGAGATTGGATTCTCAAACTAGTACTTTCATTGATCCTAACTCTGGAATGACCACAACTACAGGACTTATAGCTCCAAATGGTGGAAACGCTGGTTTTTCTTCAGTGATGAATGGCGGAATGGTTAGCAGCATAGGTGATATTGGTCAGGCTAGAGGGAAATTGCTAAATCTCAAATTGGCAGCTGCAGAAAGCGTAATCTCAAGTACTAAAAGCAATTCTACCTCTACTTTTGACAGAGATGGCTATATCACAGCAATCAACTAGCAGCAATTTAACAATCTTCATGACATAAAGTAAGTCTTTCTTTGAGTATTAATATATTATTAGTGATTTCAAGAAAGCAAGGAAAATGTTTAAGAGTGTCATCTAGCAAAATCCTCAGAGTTCAATGGGATGGATAGCTGCAGCTAGAATTGAGCATTTAGATGGAAAAATTCAAGAAGCTAGAAATATCATCAATTAAGCTTGCCAAGAACTCCCTAATGACGAGGATATTTGGCTTGAAGCTGCGAAGATATGCCCACAAGAAAAGGTTCAAGCATTAATTATAAAATAGCTGTCATTATAAAATCAGATAGCTTTTATTAATATTGCTGGCAAAAGCAATAAGTAATATTCCTACTTCAAAGAAGCTGTGGTAGATGGCAGCTATGAAAGAATAAGATGGAGAGATAAAGAAACAAATTTACTAGAGAGCATTAGAGCAGTTGCCAACTGATCTTGAACTTTGGAAAGATGCCATTTAGATAGCTAACCCTGAAGAAGCGAAGACACTCCTTTATAGAGCTGTAAAATGTATTCCTGATTCTACTGAACTCTGGCTTGCCTTAGCTAAGCTAGAGACTTACGAGAACGCAAGAAACGTACTAAATGATGCTAGAGCAGCTGTCCCTTCAGATCATACTATTTGGGTGCAGTGCAGCAAAACTAGAAGAGGCTTAAGGTAATACTCAACTAGTTGATAAAATTATCAACAGAGCAATAAAAAAACTTGGCAAAGTTATTGCTCTTAAAAGAGATCAATGGCTCAGAGAAGCTGTACTTGCTGAAGAAAGTGGTTCTGTTGTAACTTGCAGAGCTATTGTCAAAGAGACAATGGATTTTGGAATGGAAGATATTACTAATGCCTATTAGGATGAGCAAGAAAGAAAGAGACAAATTAGAAATGTCTGGAAGGAAAATGCCGAAGAATGCATAAGATAAGGTGCTATAGAAACTTCTAGGGCCTTATACTCTTATGCTATCAAAGAGTATCCTTAGAAGAAAAGTCTTTGGTTTAGCGCGATAGAGCTTGAAGAGAAATATGGAAGCAAAGAGAATGCAAATGCTTTGCTTAATAAAGCTTGCGAGCATACTTCATAAGTCTTTTTCTATCTCAAGCATGCAAAATTCACTTGGAAAAATATGAAAGATGCTGCAGCTACAAGTAGAATCCTTATTGCAGGCTATAACTAGCATCCAGATTCTGAGGATATAAACTAAGCCTTATAAAGCAAGTTCATTTTATTCAAGTTTTAAGTTTAGTTCTGGCACTTCAGAAGTTTTACAGAGAAAATCTTTAGTTTAAAAATGCAGAGAAACTTCTAGAGTAAGCATCTGAAGCAATCCCCTAGAGTGAAAGAATTCTTATGCAAAGAATTTAGTTGCAAAGAGAATAGAATAACACTTCAAACGCACTTGCCCTTGCTGATTTAGCTTTGTAAACTCATAGATCCTTCTATAAGTTTTGGTTGATCAAAGCTCACATTCTTCAGTTCTAAGCTAGTCTTATTCCTGAGGGTGCCGAAGAGTCTGAGCAAGAAAGGGAAAGAGTTTAGTTGCTCGAATCTTCTCGCAAAGTTTATGACGAGGCTTTGACTGTGGAAGAAGTTAAATCTTAGAGAATTATCTGGCTTGATTATGCGAGGTTTGAGTCTGATCAAGAAGCATTCACAAGAGCTAGAAACATTTTACAGAAAGCTAGAATTAGGATGCCTGCAGTTGATGAAATATGGCTTGCCTCTACTCGTCTTGAAATTAAGAGTGGTAATATCCAATAGGCTAAAAGATTGATATCTGAGGCCTTACAAAAGTGTCCGAATAGTGGTAAAGTGTGGGCTCAGCATCTTGAGATGGAGCCCTCTGCCACAAGAAAATCTCAATCTCATAATGCTGTTACTAAGATTGGAAATGATTGTGTTTTGTTCCTCGCCATAGCAAAGATTTTCTGGAGTGAGTATAAAACTGAAAAGATGAACAAGTGGATAAAGAATGCACTCGCAATCGACAAGGATAACGGAGATGCTTGGGCCTTGCTTCTGAGATACGAAATGGAATTTGGTAATGCCGAAAGTTAGGAGCAGGTAATTAAAGATTTTAAGGAGGCTGAGCCTAGACATGGAGAATAATGGGCAACTGAATGCAAAAAGGTAGAGAACTGGAGGAAGGATAGAGCAGAATTGCTTAAAAAGTTAGCTCTCTTCAATTCAAATGTTCCCTTAAATTTGATTTCAAGTTTAGAAGCAATACTTTGAAAACTCTAAATTATAGAGAGAAATAAATTCAAATATATATAATTGTAACTTCACTAAAAATGATGAGTATCTTCTCCTCAAATATTAAGCCATTTTTTTTTACAGCTAATTTTATTTTCTCAATTCAAATAATTCTCTCTCTCTTCTCTAGGGGCTGCTTCCAAGTTTTAGTAAAATAACTTTTATTCAAAGAATTTTTTTAAAAAAATTTAACTTGGAAGAATGAATATTTTATTCTAATGCTGATCCTGTTTAATTCAGCACAATAATTTCTCAAACTAATTTTCTAAATTCCTCATTTCCAAATTAATTGATGTTTTTGATTTATTTACAATTATAATTAAGTTTTAAAAATATAAGCACATTTGAAGAATATACATTTTGGTTGTAGTATAAATTGCTTCTTTTTCTATTTAAGTTTTAATATATTCTCATTCATGACTATGATCATGAGCATGACTGTGATCGTGACCATGATCGTGACCGTGATCGTGATTATGCTCATGATGAGCATGCCCGTTTTCATGTTAATGATCATGATCGTGGTGGTCATGATTTTCAGCAGCATGGCTGTGCTCATGATCGTGTTTATGATTGTGATCGTGCTTATGCTCATGTCCGTGATCGTGACCATTTTTATGCCCGTGATTGTGACCATGTTTATGCCCGTGATCATGACCATGTTTATGCCCGTGATCATGTTTATGTCCGTGGTCATGTTTGTGACTATGATCATGTTTATGCTCGTGATGGTGATTATGTTTGTGATCGTGTCCATGATCATGGTTGTGATCATGATCATGGTGTTCGTGATCGTGATGCATTTTATAATAAGAGAGAACAGCGGGGGGGGGGCCTTTCCTCGTCATCCACTTTTTACATGAAAATATGAAAAATCATGATCTAGCCTAAAATTAGCCAAAAACACCGTTTTTTTAGTCCTAATTCAAATTCAAAAGGTCTATCTAGGCCATATTCCTTATTTTGGTAATTTAAAAGATCTTTGAAAGAATTTTTATTAGAAAAAATAAAATTGCAAATGTATTGTAATATTAATAAAAAAATAGGTTAAATTTAATAGGTTTAAGATAAAAATTTAAGAAGCTAAGAGATCTCTCAATTAAGAAACGAAACTCTTAGAATCATCTTTAATATTAAATCTCTAAATAAAACATAAGATATTATTTGATATAAATCTAAAGATGTTTATTAAAAGTATTTTTCTAGGGTATTCCATAAGTTTTATATAAAACACAACTAGTTTTAAATAAAATATTATGAAAGATAAAATATACAGTTTATTTTTTTTTAAATTAATGCTACTTTTCTAAATAAAGAATATTTCCTGAATAGATCGTTTGAATATCAATTTGGACTAAAAAACTGGTGTTTTTGGCTAATTTTAGGCTAGATCATGATTTTTCATATTTTCATGAAAAAAGTGGATGACGAGGAAAGGCCCCCCCCCAGAACAGCTTCAAATTGAATGATGGTCGTGGTCATGGTCATGTTCTAATTCTTTGGGCACTTTATCATTCACTTAATTCAATACTTTCAAGGCTTTAAATTATTGGAATTTAAGGATTGTCGCAGCAGCCAATCTCAAGAAGATCGTTTGGTGTTTCAATCTAGATTGTAGTGTGATAGATATTGTACTTGTTCCTGAGAATAGCGGTCATCTTGTGAAGAGCAATGAGTGGTCTGTCTGATCTTACATGCCCACTCATAGACAGCTTACCAGCTGAGAGTGACCAAACATGGAAATCATGAATCTCATCAACCTCGTCCAGAGAGAGTACATCTGTGAAGCATTGAACGACATCGATATCCTTAGGAGTAGCCTCCATCAAGATTGAAACGCAATCTCTGAAGATGGGTATGGTAGTGAAGATGCACAAAAAGGTGAAGAGGAAAGTGCAAATAGGATCCACGATGTGCCAGTCTGGTCTAAAGTAGATCAACTCATTAAGACACATTATAACTTAAATAGATGATAATGGCAGCAATGACGACTCCAATACTCTGAATGATATCTCCAATATAGCTCAATTACTATTAAGATGAAAAGTTATAATGCTTAGATTCTTCTTCATCTATTCTAGATGATAGAATAATGTGGATAATTGCAGCTCGAATGTTCATATTTTCATGACTGTGTCCGTGGCCACCATGTCCGTGACTGTGTCCATGTCCGTGCGAATGACCATGAGAATGACCGTGGCTGTGTCCTTCCTTTTTCTTCTCCTTCTTTTCGTGTTAGTGATCATGTTTGTGGTCGTGTTTGTGATCGTGGTGCTCATGCTTGTGAGGGTGAGAGTGAGCTTGAGATTGGCAAGTACTTCCACTACATTCTTGATCTGATGGTTGGTAGTATTTCTGATCGCTAAGTGGGGAGGCAGCAAAAACATTGCCTCCATCTCAAAATAAGCATATTATAAAGTAACCTCTCATGACCATAGATTGGTTGTTGCTGACAGTTGTCATGGTATGATTCAAGCTCTGCTTTTCTAATTGTCCTCAGCAAGCAATTGATCGTGATCTTCAACAATCTCTAAATCATGTAAGCCTTTTAACATGAAATAACTTTGAAGGAATTTTTATGAGATAGATTACTTTGTTGTGATTATCTGAATGATGATGATGATCATGATCATGGTTGTGGTGTTCGTGCTTCTTATCCTTTTTGCCTTTCTTAAGCTTTCCATTTCTCTTTTTGGCTTCTTGATTGAGTTTCTCAAGCTCCGGCTGATGGCAATGACTCAGCTCCTTGCTCTCATCATTTGAGTGACTATGACCATGTGCATCGCCATGGCCGTGATCATGCGAATGGCTGTGCCCATGATGATGATGACCACCGCACGAGTGTAGAGTGAAGATAGAAATGAAGTTGAAGACAAGTCCCACTCCAGCAGTAATAAGCATGATCTCACCATCAATGCCCTCTGGATCAACGATTCTGTGAATAGCTTCTATAAAAAGCCAGATAATCAAACCCCAAATCAGTAAGACTGAAGCCAGTGCTCCCAAAATTTCTGCTCTGTGGTAGCCAAAAGACATCTGATAGTTAGCGGGTCTTGATCCCAAGTAAATAGCGAAATAGCTTATCAAAAATCCAGCCACATCGGAAAGCATATGAGCAGCATCAGTGATGATTGCAATAGATCCTGAAAGATAACCTCCCACGATTTCTCCAGCCATAAAAATGAAGCAAAGGCAAGTGACTACTAGTAGTTTATAGCGAGCCCGATCGTTTTCTTCTTTCATAGCTTTGAGTAAGTCAGTCTGTTCTAAAGCACAGTTTCCCCTGTTGTCTTTTGTATTTGAGAAACTCTTCATAAGAAGAGACTTTTTAAGTATTGAAGGATTAGATTCTTCGTCTGCGTTCTATTTGAGTCGATTGTAAAGGATGTCATTACGGATGGGTCTTTGTTCGAGCAAATTTTGACTTTACTCTGAAAGAGCTCCTGGGGTTGTGCTCATCTTAATTAGTAAATTTATTATTTAAACTACGTAGTAGTGAGTTATGAATATATGTTTAAAGTTTAGTAAGTTTACTTAAGTCCTTGATGTAATACTACTATCTTCTTTGCTATCCTTAAAAAAGAATAGTTGATAAATTGTCCTAACACGTGAAAGTGAGAATTAAAATCATCAATATAGGTATGAGTTAATTAAGTGCATTTAGTAATATATATTGGATATGCATTTGTATCTCAACAAATAGAATAAACACTTTCTGAGAATCAAAATTAACAGTTAATTTGTTTTCAATTTAATTTCAATCATATTTCAATTTAGCTTATCTGTCATGTATATTTTTTTCTAATTCACATTCTACTAACTTTATCTTTCAGTTTTCTAAATCAGTAAAATTCTTAGTGGTTAGATAGTTGCAAACCTCTCTTCTACTCAGAGTAGATTTAGTTGCTCTGAACTCCTGTGCTACTTCTCTTTCCTCTACTCTTGCTCTCTCTTCTACCTTTGTTTTAAGGGAAGTCGTCATCCTCATCAGTCAAGTTCTGAAAATGTGTTGCTCTCTTCATTTTGATAATCGTAGTGCTAGGAGCTCTTTTTCTAGCTGCTCTTAATTTAAGAACTTGAAGATGGTTTAGAGCTCAGGTTCTGTGGCATACCACTTGCTTGTGAAAGCCTTTAGTTCATAGTGTGATTAAATTAGCTCGCAATTCCTTCGTGCACTGCTTTAGTCATAGTATTTTGCTTAGTGTTTGAGTTATGAGAATTTAATATTTTCTGTCCTAGTTAATGGAACTTATCTAGCACTTCATGAGGTTCTCTCATATGAGATCCTTGCATATTCTCGGAAAATTGCATACTGTCCTGCTTTCCTTGTCTCATCTGAGGTAAGTTAGATTTAGTTTGATTCTAAGAGGCAATTGATTTCTCTAGAGGTCCAGCAGACCGATTCGTACTGTCACTAAAAGGCTGGGATTAGACATGAGGCGGCACAACCTAATTGAGTTAGTTGCTGCTAGTATTTCTAACAGGGGTGAACATGATAGAGTTATGCATTTAGGATGAACTTCCGCACCTCTCAAAGAGATATATCTTCTCCTTGAGTCTATCATTTTCTTCTTTCTATTTCTTAGAATCCTCTGTCATGTCCTTCAAAGCTAAAGCTAAGTCACTGTTCCTGTCAACCAGCTTTTCTTTATCATTTTTAAGTGAGTCTATAATATTTTTCAGCTGCTCTATTGCTTAAGTGTTAGATTATCCATTGGTTTAACCTAGTAGGAGGTTTCCTTGAGTCTAGTTTCGCTCTATTTCATGAAGCTTACTTTTAATTATGAAGTTCTCTTGAGTGAGTTCTTGTGAAATTCTTTCAACTTAGTCCATCAAGAAACTCAGATCGTAATTCTGCTAAGAGTTGAAGTTTAGGAGCCTAGCTAATCTTTAAGTGGCATCCTCTATTTAGTAGGTCATATTCATTACACTGCTTCGAAGCTCTTCATTCTCTTTCTCAAGATCAAATTACCTTTTATGTTGCTGGGAATTGGGTTTATCTCCCTTGCTTTCTTTAAGAGCATTCTCGTATTTAGTGAAAAGTCTCTTAGCTTTATCGAAGATGAAGTCGCACAACACCTCAAAAGAATACTTTATGTAAGAAAGGTTAAAAGATTAAGATATTAATACTTTTGCTTAATTTCCTTCTTTTCAAATAGCTCAGCTACTTCAGTTATTCTTAGCCTTATAGACTCCATCTGCGCATCCTTAGCTGAGTTATCTCTTTCTACTTGTAATATCTTTTCTAAAGCATCCTCAAGACCTCTGTGGCCATCTTTCACTTATCGCTCCAAGTCTTCGCAAAGCTGAAGCATAATAGATATAACAGATTTGTCTCTTAATATAACTATTTAGCAAGGCTTTTCTTTCAGTTTGCAGTTCTTAGTTCTCAGTTAATAATTAGGAGTGCTTCATCTGTACAAACTTAGAGTCCTCTAATTGCCTCTTTAGCTGCATTATAATTTGATCTTGCTCTTCCAGTGCTCTTTGATTTTCTTGCTGCTATCTGCCAGGGTTTAATTACTGCTATTATGATGAATAAGGAAAATAGCATATGATGGAGGAACTCCATTGAATTTTACTATCTCCACCTCTCTTTGGAGTGAGACTATTTCTTTCAGTTGCTTCTCTGCAATTCTTTTAAGGTCTAAGATCACATTTCCGTTTTCAGTTTCTCTAAGTAAACTCAAATACACTATCAAATCAGATTGATTATCTTTAATTCCCTTGATGATATATTTACCTCATCTAGTTCAGAGAGAGTAGACTCGTATTTATGGATTTGCCTTTAGAGAATAGCGTTATCTTGCATTAGGCTATCCACCTTGCATAACTAATTCATGAGCTACTCGTGTAGTTGCTGAGTTTGAGCCACTTTTCAAGTGATTGTCAGCTTGTCTCTTGACCTAATAATTCTAGTCGAGAATATTCATGCTCTACTACTATTACTACTATTAGGGCATCATATACTGAGATTAGGCTGATTACAAGCCATCATGAGTGCTGTTAAAGGATAGTACTTAGGTCGCTTGAGTAGGTCTAGATTGAGCTCTCTCTAACTCGAACTAATGAAGCAGAGCGATCTCACCTGCAAAACTAACCAGTTGCCTAATTTCATAAATGTATTGATGCATCTCTCTCATAAACTCATCTTCCTGAAGTTGGTTAGCTGACTGCTTTACTACAACGGCGTTGCTTTCAAAGCGCTCATAAAGAAGCTATGCTTATTAGGGATCTTTACAGAGAAGTGACTTCGACTTAGATAACTCCTGTCTTAGCTTCCCTAAAGCGATACCAAGATCATTTATTTTCAACAACAAAAATCATAGAGAATACACCTATAATATTTTATAGGTGTTAAATTATCTGAATATTATTTAATGAATGTTCTACCTTTGAATCTGAGTTTCCGGTCCAAAATACTGAGCATGATAATTCTACGTATTTATCTCTTATTGCTGTAAATCCTCTACTAATATTCTCATTTTCAGAATTTCTTAATTCTTCTCTTCTATCAACTTATCTTTTTCAACAATATCTTTTCTAAGCCTATCAACTTGGCCTTAATTATTGAAATTTTGCTAAGCTTGGTGGTCCTGATGGTTGATAAATTATTAATTTTAGGCCTTCAAATTACCCATACTTGAGCATTTCTAAGGACTCATTCTTTCAAAGTTTTCATACCCTTCTTCATTTTATTGATAGCCATCATTAAAAAGCATTTTTGTAACCTTAAAATTATAATTGATAGTATGAAACGTCTCTGTGGGGACTTTTTCCGTAGTCCTGCTAGTGTCTCGTTCTAGTGGGATTTTAAGAGAGAATGAATTAATTCTACTCGAGAAGCCTTCTTGCATTGGCCTCCCTAAGTTCTCTCTTTAGAATCTCGTTCTCATCTTTCAGAAGACCCATTTCAACCTCTGAATGCTTCTTGATGAAATTAAGTTCCTCTTCCAGCTTTTCTTTTATCATCTCCATCTATGTCTCTCTTTGTCCATGAAGTCTATCCTGCTCCTCGTGCTTCGCTTCTAGGCGAGAGAAGTCTACTTTTAGCAGCTGGTAAATTTCCTCTTTCTGTTGCAACTCTAACTAATAAGAGTTTACATGCTGCTCTAACTCTTGAATTGATTAAGTAAGCTCGGTTATAAGTTACTCCTGCTGCATGCGTTGCTAATTTTCCTCCTAGAATTATCTCTCCTCGCTGAGGTTCACATACTCCTAAAATTGGTCTAAGAGAGTGGCAAACTTCTATTTAATCTAGTCGTTCTCTCTCTGTACTTATTAAAGAGTCTGTTAATGATCTTGCCTCTGTTGGCTCATTATAACGAAAGAAATTAAATTAGAGCGAGCTTCTCTTTCAATTCCTTATGCTACTGATTGACTAAATCAAACTAAGTTAGTTTATCTTTCTCGTCCTATTTTAAATCAATAAGTGTCTGCTCCGCTACTTTAGCAGCTTAGATTTGATTCAACAAGGTATCTTCAACGTCTATCAAATAATTTGATGCGCAAAATAGAGGACCATCATTCACAAATTAGGTACTTTTCTTCTTAGCTCCTTTAGTGAGATTACTTTATGATGGTATTCTAAGCATATCATCCTGCTTCTGACCCCCTATATCGCAAAAATTGCCAGAGTTCAAAATTCCATCATCTAGAGAAGTGTTGGGCCTCCTCATAAATATCTCTCATAAATTGTAGTTTATTCTTAAAAGCAGACTTTTGTTGAGATTAAGCTCTAGTTCCACTAGAACTTTGCTGTTGCGTTTTTCTCTCTGATTTTGATAGTGAGGTGACGGCTTCTCTCTTTCGCATATTCCTTTGCTCCATCGTTAGATTAGAAGATTAAGATGACTCTTTACTTGTACTTTAAAGAGGGATTTCAATTGAATGAGCATTTATTAGCTCCTCAAAAGTGCTTTGCAATTTTTTGATAGCAGTCTCTTTTTGTTGAATAATATCATCCTTGCTCTCTAATTCTTTCTTAAATTTCTCTAAGTCTAACGCTACTTTGGCCTTGTAACTTTCGAATTAGCTCTGGATAGATAAAGAAGAGTCTGATTTCATTCTTAAGGCTTCTTCTTTCTATAACAACTCAAATTTAATATCCTTCAAATCCTAAGTCAAGGAGGATACTTATTGCTCTGACTGTTATAGCTGGAACTGCATTTAATGTATGTTCTAATTGCCAGTACCTGTGGGAGGCTTGCTATTATGAGATGCATTTGAAGCCAAAGAGAGATTGAGTTATTATGCGGGAAGTTGCGGTTGATGCTGAGGATTAAAGCTTGCTGATGAGTGTGTGCTCGTATTATGAGACTCAGAATTAGATCTCTATTTTCCTGATGGCTCCCCAAATGATGAAGATTATAATACAACACTTTATGTATTATTTCATAATGAATAGGAGAGAGGAGGAATTAGGCCTTACTCTTTGTTAGAGTTGCCAAATAGCTACACCTAGCTCAGATTAATTCGAGCTATTTGTTTTACGTTTTTAGAGTTTCAATTTCTTTTCTGAGGTACTCTACTTACTTTTGATAATAGTCCTTCTCAGTTTTCACGCCTTTAAGCTGATCATCTTATTTCTGGAGTTGCACCTTAAGGATGCTACAATCAGCCAAAGCCTTATCATTCATCATTTATGAGTACTCATTATCAAGGTTAGCATCATGTGCTTCCTGGTATGCCTCATATAAGAAGTCAATCTATTTGAGAAGCATTGAAGAGTACTTCAATTGGTTAAACTATGCATATAAAGAAGAAAAATTAAAACTGCAATAGATTCTGGGTTGATTCTTGGATAGTTTGAAAGTGACTCTGAAATTTTATTCTAAGTCTAAATAATCTAAGTGGAGAGTATTAAGAGATCCTAGTCACTTTAAGAAGAGAGAAAAGCTGGTTCCTCTATTCTGGTCTACTCAAGCGGTAGGATTTGTGAGATTTCTGACCTATTGCTATTGTAATGTTGAGAATGCTACTCCTCTATCTTCTGTTGACTATTATTAAGCTGCAAATTTTGCTGTTATTGAGCTAGCAAGAGCTGTTGCATCTGGAGAAATTAGTAAAATTGTTGCTACTGATCTTGCTACTGCTGCTAAAGTGATGATGGATATTGTATTAGGTATTGTAATTGGGGCTAAGCATGTGAAGGCTAAGGGGCTTGCTCCATTTCCTCGATTTCTTCTGTGGTTACTTGAGAATTTGAAATGGGGTATAGCTAAGGAGGTTTTTCTTGTTATGGATGGTTTTGCTCTTTTGGGGAGCTGCAACTACTGTTAGTTTAAAATTAATTCATTAACGGACAATACTTATAATTCACAATTTATAATTCCTTATTCCTCCTATCTTCAACAACATTCTCTGTTGAAAAGCTGTAATTCCTTAAATTAAATTTATCTTTAATGAAATTAGAGAGTAGCAATAGGATTTTAATCATCTAGATTTGATGTTCATCTGCTCACTGAGAGTCTTTTAAAGTAGCTTTTTGCTAGCAATGAGATTTTCAACTTGCTTTTAAATCAAGGTATTTCTAAACTAGTAAAATGTGCAAGTTTTTATAATGATGATAGGAAGAGTTTATCTTCAAGTTATCTTTATATAAGAGAGGATTGCTCGGTCTAGTTTTATAACGATAAATTTTTCCTCTTGTATCATCCAACTCCCATTTCAGTTCCTTAATTTCTCTCATCAGTGTCTCTCTATTCCCTCTTAGGCCCTCCTCTTTTTGCTCTTTCTCTCTTTCCTACTCTTATTGATATCTCCTTGCCTATTACAAATTAGCCTCGAGTCTCCTAATATCTGCTAGCATCGGTTCTATTTGTTGCCTAAGCTACTAATTCTCAGTTTAAGAAGCTCTGAGTTTATCTTCCAAGTAAAGAATCTCAGATTAATTGTGCTTGATCTAGTCCGTTAATTTAGCAATTTGAAGAGCAGACTCTTAATTCTAAGTCTAAGTAATTATTAAGTCCTGTCTAGTCTTTTAAAGATTAGCCTACGCTTTAAATGTCAAAATTATATTCATAATTTACAAAAATAGAGCTTGCTCTTCAAAGTTTTATTTGATTTAATCCTTGAGCTATGCAATTTCATCCCTCAAAAGTTTCACTTAGGTTTCACTTTGAGTGCTCTAGTATCTATATCTCTCATGCTCTTGCTTTAATCCCTCACTTTCCTGCTCCTTCCTTCTTATCTGAGAAATCAGCTCGTCTAGTTGAGAGCTCTATCTTTGATTCATATCAGAAACTGCTCTTAACTCTTCATGAACAGACTGTAGCCTCATCTCATGCTTTGTATTCAACTCCTCTATAAAATCTAGTAAAGTATCTTTCTCTTTTTGAGTCGTATCTAGCTGATTTGACAAAGATTAGTTCTTCGAAGATAAGTAGTGTATCTCCTACTCCAGGCGAATGAATTCTAGGTTGTTTGATTCTCTTATCAGCTTTAGTTCCTCATTTTAAGCTTACAGACTTTGCATCTAAAGTTGATTAAGCTATTCATTCTCTTAAACTTACCTGTATATTAAGTTCGGATATCTTAAAGAGCATTCCTCTCTTTTCATCTTCAAATATCTTCTAGTTCTACTTACTCTTATATAATGATTAGGAATTAAGTGAACCCCTAATAGGGCATATAATAAAACTTAATCGATTTAAAGTTAATTCACAGGAGTAACTCCTTGATCATTTGTGCCACGTCTGCCCAGACGTCAGTTAATAAGTGATGACGCACTACTCTCCTTTAGAGATGAGAGTGGATCTCTGTTGTCTGACAAACTAGCAGTCGCTAGCACATTGATATCGATTGAAATCCACCGGTTTTCCACTGTGGTCTCCGCAAAAACTTATTTGTCCAGTGCTGGTCAGGCAAATAGCAATCAGCTGCTCACTCTTAATCAAAGATAAAAGCTACTCTTTATTCAGAAGTCCACCCATGTCTTTTATTCCCAACTCATGGAATTTCAACTCCTAATTAACATTAAACAAAAAAGAAATTCTTACCAAAGCTACTGCCATTGTTTAAATCTCCTGCTGCTATTCTTAAACTCTCTGATACATTCCTTCTAGAAGAACATCTGCTTTATCTTTATCTGCTCTTAACTTTGCTAATTAGTCTCTTTAATTTTGAATGATATCTTAAAGTGGACCCTTGCTTTAGCCTCTCATCACACTCTCATCATTTATAAATTATATCAAAGCTAAAATTTACAAAATAAAGAAATTTTGACTTCTATCAGTAGTCTTGTTTGCATACTCACCTCCTTGTGTCTTATTAACTTCTGAGATGAGTCTGCTTTCTAGTTTTCTGGAATAATCTTTTAGCTTTTTGAGCTCCGTCTCGAGTTCTTACTTCTCTTCTTTGATTCTTAGATTTGCCTATTAGACGACCCTAAGTTCTTTCTCGTTTTGTTCATTCAAAGTTCTCTATCTTACAGTTTCTTTTTGGCTTTATTACAGTTAGGAAAGAGTTTTCTCATGCTGTTTAGATAAGTTCTAAAACTTTGTAAGTAGCTGCTTATGTTCAGTATGAGGAACTGCTAATGAGGGAATAAGACTTGAGGTATTACCATTTCCAGACTGAATTATTGATTAAGGATATTTATTAGTATAAAAGATGGTAATAACAAATGTACACATTTTATAAACATATAATACATTATTTTTTAAGATATTGCCCTCTAATCACTGTTACTAATGCTTATTGTCTTATTTTTAAAAATGCACTAGATTTTTGGAGAATAAGGAGACCTAGAATACAAATTTTAATATTTTATATTTCATATATTAGTTATTGAGCACTAAAAGACCCTTATAAAAATTACTTAATTTTTCCATAATCATAGTAAAAATAAAATGATACTGATGTGAGAAAAAAGCAGTCCCAGATTTGGGACTTAAGCTTTATTTTATTTATATAGAGATTAATGTTTTAATTTTACTGTAAATGAAAAATTGATTTAGTTGGAGTACGCGATCTCTTTTAGGCTTAGAAATTCAATTAGTTTTAATGATTTTGCTATAAAGTGGCCCCTGAAGGTGTAAGTACTGACTATGTGTAATTATGATCGTTGAAATTTTGATTCTATTCTTTTTAAAAATCTAATTTCTATTATGGGATGTCTTTAGAATTCAAAATAGCAGATCTTTTAGGCTGGAAAGGAGAGTGTTTCATGGAATGACTGTTTTAAGAGCTTTTATCAGGACTGACTATGTTAAATTTGTGTTTCTTCTAATGAATGTCCAGGTATGAACTATAAAAATAAACAAAAATAACTTGATTGATCGTCTACATATAACTATTAGATAGATTTGGTATTACTGAGAGACTTTGAAATAAAATCATATATAAAAATAGAATGAAGGATTAAAAGATTCAGTAGTATTGTTTCTGTTAGGTTTAGAGGCTCTGTTTTAAATTTTCATTTTAATTTTTGATTTATTAATCTGCTACTCATTTTGAAACTCTTAATCCTTTCACTCATTTCAACATTAGAGTTAAATGTTTTGAGTTTTGTCGAGCAACCTT